>JAIGNY010001779.1:0-12500 GCA_020152595.1 Chiridota heheva
TTAGCACATTACATATATACTCATGAGTCATTGGTAAAACTAGTAGGTTCTAATTGCATGAGGCCTAATATAGTGCTACTGCATTTTCTCTAAACAAAACTTAATTTCAATAAATATTTCCTATTCAGTGGTTTACACACCCTTTGAAATTACACTTTTTAAGGTAAACAAACTCATGTAAGCAACAAGCTGTAGTTAGAATATATATTTTGAATGTTTCTTTTGAAGAGCTTTTTCCAACCATGTAACTTTTAAATCCATAAAAAAAAAACATTTTTTCCCAATGCTAATGGGTTACACAAATTATTCACTTGGGGTTACGATCTCATGTGATAGGCCTCCTCGTGGCGAGAATGGATAAGGCTGAATGTTGTATGCTACTACCAGGTACAACTGCACAGCTGAACTGATGATCACAATTTTGCTGGTAAAGATAATAATATCACTTCATGCACGTTACATTTCTGCACTAAATCGATGCATAATAGGATTTCACAGTATACAAGCAATATATCAACAGTTTTGTCTGTGCATTTATATTTGAAGTTGTGAATGCTACTTTTGCTTCAACTTCTAAGTAAATATCATTGGTTAAAAGCTTATGTGTTTGTCCCATATGTACTACTATATACAGAATGCATTACTTTTCAGCTTCTTCAACATTTTTAGTTACAACATAAATGTTTGCAATAAAAGTGTATGTAAACTAGGTACGACATATAGGCTATACTTGTCGTTTGAGAATTAGGGTGCAATTTAATGGTTACTTTAATTAGAAGTTACCCAAAACAAAAGGCCTTACATTTTAAATGTAAGTGAAGTGGAAACTATATGAATATATGTCATGTACACCTGCTATGAACTCTAAAATGATGATTTTTTCAAAATATGCCACTTTTAAGTTTTGATGTATATTTGGCTCGTTTAGTATTTGCTAATTTCATTAACTCAATACTAATTAGTAAATCATTTTATTTTGTTGCAATTTCATGGTTGCTTAGAACAGTCTTCAACCTCTTCAAATTGCAAGCTAATGGAGTAATGCATTCTGAAGTTACAGAGGATTGAAAATGCAGTTTTCACCTATTTAAGTCACTAGGTAAAATAGAAGACATGTGTAATTAACATGTATTTTTCCAATATTTGATCGTGTATAGAAATAAAAATATATATATATATATTTTATGTTGGTAAAGTTTGTTTTGTTTGGGTAGAAAGTTGCCCATTCTGCTAGATAGGCAAGTTTACCCATGTTCTAAATTACCAATCGAAAGTGCAGGCCTTTTGAAAATGCATTTTTGGCCGTCGTGGCAACAATAGCGCTTATCATTAAAAACTCCCTGGACCATAACTTTGGATTTCTTCAACCAATTTGACCAAATTATTTTGTTGATCTTCTTTTGAAGAGCTCTATTCAACCATGGAACTTTCAAACCCATATAAAAAACAACTTCATTTCTTCACTGTGTTACCCCTAATGAGTTGTGTTACTACGCCAGGCCTGCGGAAGATGCCCAGGTCACTAAGTGTAGGCCTAACGTTACAAGATTTGGGCATGAAGATTCGTGCTATGGTCGGCCTTGGTGAAGTTTAATGGGTATAAAACCAAAAACCTAAATACCTCTTATTTTATTGGATCAATTCGGATACAACAGCAAGGAAGTATTGATTTTTTAAATTAAGCTTGAATGACTTATGTGCTGCATGCATTCAGATTAGACGAGAGGTGTACACGCGCCGTTGTATAAATTACGCGGGTTGCATTCAATGCTGTATAAATTTCAATTAATTATTCCTATCAAAATGTGATTCAAACAAGAACAATAAATTGTGTTCTCACATATAAGAATTATGATATAATTCAATGTTTGTTTTATAAATACAATTTATGTTTGATTTTAAACATACATCTTTTGAAATATCATAATAACAATTTTTGTTGCTGAATATTTTCACGTATGTTGTATTACTGTAGTATTAGGCTTACGGCCCGGATCGCTGGCAAATCGTATGTGTACAAGATTTTCTTCCTCACTAAATATGTGTGTTATCCATTTCCCGACAAAGGATTGAGGACATCTTTCAGAAAAATGTAGAAAATTTCGCGAGAAGTGATGCAAATTTCACGAAAATTGAAGCAAATTTTTCGAAATTGAAGAAAATTTAGGATATTTCCCACAAAGAGATTAAATTTTCCCGAAAATGAGACAAATTCAAGAAAATTGAAGGAAATTTTACAAGAATTGATGCAAATTGTCCGAAAATAAAGAAAAAATCCTGAAAATGAAGGACATTTCAGGAAAATTTATGTAATTTCCAGATGGAGAATATATTTTCAAACTGAAAATCAGAATTTCAATTTCGGAGAAAATTTCATGATAAGTCTAACCGATTTTAAGAGAGATTTGTAAAAGTAATTTTTGGAAACAATAATTGCCTGTTGATTCCAGTTAAGCCTAATTGGTTTTATCAAGGAATGCCTGTTGATTCCAATTAACTGAGCGTAACTTGTTTCAACAGGTGATGTGTTCATTGCAGTTAAAACAATTACGACCTCTTAAAAACAGTTGACACCAGTTTTAAACATTGTGCATTTCAGCTGTGTTTTCCTTTTTCTGTTGGGCAGCCATCATCTATATATATATATGTATATATATATATATATATATATATATATATATATATATATATATATATATATATATATATATATATACATATATATATATATATATATATATATATATATATATATATATATATATATATATGTATGTATATATATATATATATATATATATATATATATATATATATATATATATATATATATATATATATATATACATATATATATATATATATATGTATATATATATGTATATATGTATAAATATATATATATATATATATATATATATATATATATATATATATATATGTATATGTATATATATATATATATATATATATATATATATATATATATATATATATATATATATATATATAAATATATGTATATATATATATATATATATATATATATATATATATATATATATATATATATATATATATATATATATATATATATATATATATATATATATATATACTTATGCATACATTTATATATATACATTTATATATAATATATATACATATATATATATATATATATATATATGTATATATATATATATATATATATATTTATATATATTTTAACTTCATACCACTGAAGAAGGAAACAGGAGTTTTCGAAATATTTGGTTTTTAAAATAATCTGTTGGCTAGAGACATTGTCATTTTTTCCTATTTTGTTTTATATATATATATATATATATATATATATATATATATATATATATATATATATATATATATATATATATATATATATATATATATATATATATATATATATATATATATATAGTATATATATATATATATATATATATATATATATATATATATATATATATATATATATATATATATATACATATATATACATATATATATATATAAATATATATATATATATATATATATATATATATATATATATATATATATATATATATATATATATATGTATATATATATATATATATATATATATATATATATATATATATATATATATATATATATATATATATATATATATATATATATATATATATATATATATATATATATATATATATATATATATATATATATATATATATATATATATATATATATATGTATGTACATCCATATGCATATAAACTGTATATATCTACTAAGGTATATCATGCTTTATAAAGCCATGCATAAAATATGCCCTCTTTATATACTATATCTGGCTTTATATAGTTGTATGCATTTTTCTATATATATCAACTTTATATAGGTATATCATGCTTTATAAAGCCATATCAATCTATATATACACATAAAATATGCCCTCTGTATATACTATATCTAGCTTTATATAGTTGTATAAATCTGTATATGTATATAAACTTTATATAAGTGTATCATGCTTTCTAAAGCCATGTAAATCTGTATATACCATGATGATGACGATGATGATGATGATGATGATGATGATGATGATGATGATGACGATGACGATGACGATGACGATGGCGATGACCATGACGATGACAATGACGATGACCATGACGATGACCATGACGATGACCATGACGATGACCACGACGATGATTACTGTCATATACTTAAGTTTTATAATTATGATATGGCTGTAAGGTATTAGAGAATTTCCCCTTAAAAAGGGTCCCTTACGTAAAAATTTAAAGTTCTGGTTAGACAGAGCAAAAGAGCCATCCCTGTTCAGAGCCCAATCGTAATTGGAAGCATATTGACTATAGTCTTACATAATATGGCTTTATAATCACATAGCCTATTGTATAAAAGAATGTATAGGCCCTTTTATAGAAAAAAGGGCTCGTTAAGTCTAGAAAATAGAAGACTATTGTTGCATACTCTTGCAAGTACTTTCACTATCGCCGAAATTTTAACAGGGTATCGTGTCAAGTATCAACGTTGGTTATTTTTGTGATAGAAACTTGAAAATAATAGCAACAATAACTAAAGATTCAAACCCAATTTACTTTTGAACAAAATTACAACAATGACATTACGAGAAGAAGAAAAACATTGATACTATTTTTCGGACCGTTGGGTTAGATAATCTAATGTAGGGGTAAAGAGTGTATTTAGCTCAACATCCCTTAAAGGAATTTTGAGCTTAAGCAATGCTAACGCTTGATATCTAGATTTTCGTTCGGATACGGGTGCAATTTTTGCAGCCTTTATCGTATCCTGAGCGTTTCTTTGATGATCTACTGTGTTGTTTTGCTTGCCTTAAAGGAGCATTAGACCAAAAAGTAAGGGCGCTCTCGTTTTTCCAAATTTCACAGATATATTATCAACAACAGATCGATAAACTTGATACCTCCATAACCAACAGGCGATGCCGATGCAAAGGTCACTTGAATATTCCTATTATACTGAAAATTGGTGTACCATTGTGTGCTAGATAAGCATTTTCTTCGATAAAAATACGCCCTCACATTTTGGTCTAGTGCCCCTTTAAATAAATCGGTCCGTCGATGCAATAACAGTTTGTATTGGTGCGTACACTACAGAATCCGCCCCTTGAACGCTACCCCATCCTTGTTTTCTGTGCCTGTGGCATTCTAGAAACCGCAGGAAAGATAAGGTGACATCGACATCCAGGTCTTAGAAAAGTTTTGAATTTTCTATTTCATTTCCACAAAATTTGTGCTCTTAGTGTATGAAATATGTGAATTTTTTTTACTTGTGCAAATTGTTAGAGAATTAAACCTTTCAAAAACGAAATTGGTGCTTTATTTCGTATTTTGTGGTAAATCATTTCTAACTTTTGAAATCATGAAGAGCATTCTATCCAAAAGCCTTCCTCCCCATCTTAACTGGGTTCACCCAATATCACACGAGGGGATAATTTACTTAAATAAAATTATAATATGTATTATGTCTTTTTAGCAAACGAAACTTGGTAAGAACATTTCTTGTTATAACCATGATTAACGAAAATATAATAAGATTCATATTTAAAGAAACATTAACTTAGTTTATGGGGATGAAGATCACGTAAACATTGATAATGGTACGATCCTAGGAACACGCGCAAATTCGCAGTAGACCTACAACATCATAACAATAACATGCATGACCGACATTGCCAGCAGCGCTGTGGTAAACCATGGAGCTATTAACTCAGTTAATAGCTCTATGGGTGAACGGAAATGGAAAAACCGCACTGTTTGAATAGTTTATCAAAAGTTCCTTCTGTTCTGTGTATTACCATGGAGCTTTAAATAGCAGGTCTCTGATTTTACTACCGATTTACTCTCATTCCCGATTTTTGTTGTGTGAAGGAATTGGTCTGAGAATGTTTTGTTGTAACGTCGTGCATTCCAATGCCGCGTTCTTAACTTAATTGTTAGTGAAAATCCGAAACGAAAAAGTACGAACGTTAAAGAAATTCTTTTAATTTATAAATTAGAGCAATGGCGTATATACAAGAGAAACATCTTAATGAATAATGAGCCTTAAATTAAGCAACACCAATATGAAAAGCATTCAGAAGTCATGTCACATCAGAAACAAATAGATCAGGGGAGAAAGTTACACTGGTGGATCGGCAAGATTTTCAAATTCGTCTTAATACCGGGCTACAAAAAGCTTACGTAATACCTGAGCTGTGTCCTTGAAATGGGAAAAATTTGCCACTGGCAGATTTAACCCGTCGTGGTTTCAAGGGGCGCTTTCTTCATATGAGTTTTAACGTATTTTACATTTAAAATATCACCAAAAATGACTCCAAAAATCGGTTTACGCGCGATCCGAATAAATTTAGCGTATATAATAACATTGACTCGGTATTTGGGACCAAATATTTCCGATGGAAAGAAAATTCTGCTTTCATTGGTTCGAGCCTTAAAATACAGTCTGACCCATGTGCTTATTGGGCTTGGGATCCGTCCGACAGTATAGCTATATTGGGGTAGAGCACTTGCTGTTGATCGCTCGTTGGGCTATAACTTTGGTTTACAAACTATTAAAAGCTCAAGAATGGCTAAAGTAGCCTGAAATAGCCTGAATAGACTATCCTATCCATAAGCGCAATTTGATATCTCGGGCTATAAAATCACCAAAGTGTAAATAACTTACTTATGAAAACATCCTTTCAAAATCCAAATAAGTCCTATGTCACAGATTACACACATGACCTGGCCCTGTAGTAACCATATCTTCAATAACTTGGCTCTTCACAAGAATTTGTTTTGTTTGCATACAGATAATTAAAGACTGTAATACCTGTGATGGGTATCTAAAAGGGTTAGTTTAGGGGTCAACTAAGTCCATCTTATATGAAAGAGTGCTTCAAAAGAAATTTATAAAATCTTTCTGTAGCAATGTCAGAAGTACTGCGGAAAGAGGGGGAGGGCAATGCCAAGTCCCTATTGTAAGGGGCAGAAGGTGCCCTTTTGAAATTGTGCGTACGAGGCAGAAGGTACCCCTTTGAAAGTTGGAGGCGGAGTCGGACCGGTCAGTAGGCGCCCTTTTGACACTTATATGAAAATATTCTAGGTCATTCTTAAAGCTTGAAATCAAATGGAAATCCACTCACTCACAAATACTACATAATACTAAAAGCTTCATTACATACATTTAGTATTTATTTGACACAATTATAGCATGTTTTTTTACTAGAAGCAACGACACCGAGGGCCGTGGTGGGAGGGGCATGCCCCCAGTAATTTCCACAAGAAGCCTTTTACCTTCTTTTTTTTCGCCCGATGGGTAATTGTCAACATTGGTCCTGGCTCCCCAATCTAAAACCCTTAGGCGGAATTTGCCTACAGAAAGTGAGGGGAAGTCAAAAGTGTGTGTATGTGTGTGTGTGGGTGTGTGTGTGTGTGTGTGTGGAGGGAGGGAGGGGGAATCTCAAAATTACGTTGAGATACATCACATCATCATACAAAAGTACCCATTTGAACAAAAAGTGAGTGTGAAGAAGTGCCCCTTTGCTCCCCCAGGGCTAGACCCAAATCGATTTGCACAGGGCTTGTAAGATTTTCCCACCCTTCGATGCATTCATAGCCTTTTGTTGCGCCACTGCTACTCAAACTTGTATTCCCTGTCCTACCGAATGTAATTCCCCACCAACAAAAACAGTCTTATAACCCACCCCCATAACATATTGAGCTACTACATGATTGATGTGCTAGCATCACATATTCAAAAGATATTAAAGCTCCTATGTGCATTACTCCCCCCACCCCCCCCCCCCAAACAAAACGAAGAAGAAATATTAAATATGTATGAAATTCCTTATAACAACCCCAGCCTACTCGAATAAACTACCCACCAACAAAAACAGATTTACAGGCCTAACCACTCCAAAATTAATGTCGAGCTATTACATCATTGATCTTCTAGTTTATTCTCGCTTAACAAACATGCAGAACACACTTTTGGCGGTATGACTTTACATTTTTTATTCTGACAGAGATCAGGGCAGTAAGACAAAGTAAGATGCCTCACCTGATGTACTATACTGCTATATACCATGGTGTTTTGCACCATAATATAAGTACCAGTATATATATATATATATATATATATATATATATATATATATATATATATATATATATATATATATATATATATATATATATATATATATATATATATATATATATATATATATATATATATATATATATATATATATATATATATATATATATATATATATATATATATATATATATATATATATATATATATGTATGCTGGCAACATGTCAAACTAGCCCTATAATTATAATGTGTAAACATGGCACTAGGAGAAAATCTACAATTCAACAGACTGAAAATACGTCGACACTGGACGTAAGGTAATGTGGGCCAAATGAGATGCTGGGGTAAAACGCTACAACTTTCCCTACGAGATAAATAAGACGGCTGAAAAGCAACATTTAGCAACACGTCTTGCGCAATGATAATCTGTAAACAGATATTCGTTGATTTGGGCTTCAAAAAGTATTCCGCTATCTCAAAAATCTGGTGTCCCGTCCAGTGGGTGTCATGTGCTTTCATCCGCTTGCGCCATGGAAACCGGGGATAAGCACCGGTTCAATGAGCCTAATGGCTCTGATGGATTAAGTTTTAAATGAATTGACGATAGCGGGGTAACTAAGTTAAAAGGTCACGCCGCTTGATTTCAATCTCATACGCATCTCACTTGTAAATATTTAGACGAGAGCTGAACTGATAGAACATAAACAATCGGCGGGAGAAAAACGATAGTGAGGTATTTTAAGACAATGCTTAAAGACCAGTTATCGTCTCTAATATATGAATATGCATGAATTAAATATATTTCAATTCGTGTGTTTTGATTTGTCGAAACATAATGGAACACTATGCACTTACATTAACAGGCCAATCAGTATAGTTTTCGAATAAAATGTACGCCGCCACATTTTAATCACGACAGATGGCCTTTAAGCAAACACACCGCTTGAAGGAGTATATGCAGCAGTTGTGCCCTGCTTGAATCTTCTCTCAACCCAGCTTGCTTGTAAATATTTAGAGAAGAGCTGATTTTGGAAACATGTTATTTCATTATAAATATTTGTAAAAACCATTCTTTTTATGAAAAGGAACTGTTTTATCATGACGTTGTACCAGTTGCAAAGTATTAAATAAGTAGGTAGAATACAATTACGTGTAATTATTCCTTATCCGATGTTTGAGTTATACAAATTCAACAGTTAACAGACTTAAAACAGCAACCTTGTAAATATTTAGGGGTGAGCCCGGCTGACTTAAAAGAGTATCTTTGTAAACATTTACTGACGAGCCAAGCTAACTCACCACAACAACTTTGTAAACATTTAGATCTGGGCCAAGCTGACTCAGACCTTGTAAATATTTAGAGGTGAGCCCGGTTGACTTAAGAGATAATTCTTGTAAACATTTACTGACGAGTCAAGCTGACTCACGACAGCATCTTTGTAAATATCTAGAAATTGCCCAATTAGCTGACTCAGATGGCAACCTTGTAAATGTTTAGAGAAAAGCTAAAGTGTCGGCACAAATGGAAATTCTTTATTTCAGGTTTACAATAAAAAGCAGTGATTTTTTGAATATTTTCCTAAATAGTGGAAAGCACTGATTTTTGGAGACAAGGGAGCTGTATTTTATTACAAAAATGCCAGTTCTGTAAATGAAAGGTGCAGTCCATTTTGGGAGAGAGAATCTATTTTGAAATGAGACACTGTTTACCATCAATTCGAATTAATACTAGGATATATTCCAGGCAATCAGTGTGCTCGAATATATGTTACCATAAAATCGAATATATCTTATAATAAAATCGAATTAATGGTATCACAAAAACGAATTGTTTTTCAAGTAAGCCTTATGCAATATGATGCAAATTTGATTTAAAACGTTTGCTTTTGAGTGAAATTGAAATCATACACAGACCTATACTAACAGCCAAATATTGTTGTATAAAATCAAGATAGATTTTACATCCTTGCAACAAGACATTATTTATCTACGGCATATTTTCGTGATATTGCTAATAAAATAGGCATTCTGAGAAAAGAATTAATGAATCACATTTCTTGCGAACTTGACGATGCGAAAGCTGTCTGGCACCGTCTCTTAAAGTTAAACCAAAAATTTTGTTGTGAAAAACTGATAGGTGAGGGCAAAAAATACTGATGCTTATCTTGCCAATATTGTATCCGTTTATAAAAGCTGGTTCGGCAAACGTGTATCATCTACCGAATGCCTATGGATTATATTCATAACGTTAGTGTAATAACGTAAGTTACATTGTTACTGTAATGCTACGTTCGGCAGTTAGGTTAGGCTACATATATGCACACAGTTCATTTTCGTTAGGCCCTTAGTCCTAATTATAAATGCTTTATAGGCTATAGGGCCTACCACTGCTATTAGAGTTTCTAGTTATAGGAACCGAATCAATGTAATAGCGCTTCCTGAGAGATAAAATCAAGTATTGTCCTTGCCATGCAGGGCCGTAATTCCCCAGGATACATATCCCCCACTTTTCAGCAAAATTTCAAAAAAAAAATCGGTACCTTTTGGGGAAAATTGTCTCCCTCACTTTTTGGATAAGAGGTTATGCCCTTCAAACTTTCTAGGTGAGAATGCTGTCATATGTCAGTGCAATTAGCCTTAACTTGAGTTATAGAATGAATTTCGGTTTTCATGTATTTACTGTTTGTATAAGTCAATTCACTTTTACATGATATTATTAGAGTGTGCATATGTGTGATTCAATCAAGTTTATTACTGATTCTGGTGATATGTGGAAAAGATAAACTCAAAATGGCAATCATGGCAAAATATTATTACAGTTTTTTATTATAGAAAACCATAGAAGGATGGAATCTTGGGTATCATTTAACATTGAAAATCAAAATCACACATTCTGGCTTGATTAATTATAATCATAAACATGAGGTCCTTGTTGTTGACCTACATATTCTGTGGTTTATAATATGGTTGCAGATAATTGCCACTATGTAATTGTTTGTTTCATTCTTTTCTGTCAAATCTCTTATGGCACAGGCGAATTAAAGATAAGTTCAAGTACACTAGAAAGAGGTTTGATCAAAAGAGAGACTGTGTTGCAGCAAAGAGATGGAAGGAAGCCAAAACCGAGGAAGTGGGAGGTAGCAGCTCTGTCATTGCAAAAAACCCATGGGGAATAAAATATTTTGTACCCGGGAAGGATCCAGCAGACGATGATGAAATCATAAAGAACTTTATCATGTGGCTAAAATCCCAAGGATGACTTCTTAACATGGCCAGAGGAGACAAAGAGGGGGATCAAGTATAGGATGGACAAGAACTTTGCTGAAAGAAGACACCGTATCATTGCCAAAGGAAAACTTATAAAGAATATCAAAGAAGGGCTTCCACTCTGAGGTGAGATCCTTTTCTTTAGCCACTGTACAAAATAGGTTAGTTAAAGTTTAATCTATCAGAAGCATCAAGTTAGGTCCATAAAGTTGATGCTTATTCCCGGTTTCAATGACACAAGTGGATGAGAACCAAAGCTCTCCCCATAGCCCCCTTCCCCATAGATGAGATCGCATGTTAATTCCTCACCGATGCTGGTACTCATTTGAAAATATGATTGGAGCTGAAACGAGGGAGATCATTGAAGTGCCTTGCTCAAGGTTACATTGCAGCTGCTGTCTTTGCCGGAAATCAAACCTGGAACTTCTTAATCGCAAGACCAACTCCTTAATCACTGAATCAATGTGTTTCCAAAATAGTTTTCCTTTTCCTAGTGTAGGATAGTAAATTAGCAAGATGTGTTGTTATTGTAAAATTGCAGCACACAACTATAATGCCTTCAATCATATGACCCACTAGCACTGATGACTCTTACTTCATGTCTTATTTTTGTCTGTGATGTAGCATTCTATGGAGACGATACGTAAATAACTGGAACAGACCTTCTCTGAGAAGTTAAAGGAGTATGCGAAGGGCAGCATTGCACTTTCAGCCACAAAGAAGGAATCACCAGCCAGAGTCGTTGAACGTCCATCCTCACATTGTTTGGGATTCAGGGGACAATGTTTTATCAAAAGATCAACTTTCCGTATTCTTTTGCAGAAAACCTGAAAATATGTTAAAGTAAGAATTTGAAAAAGGCGTTCTGTTTTCAATATGCAGTACCCGAAGAAGGTTGGGAGCACCTCGACATTCATACAAAAGTGCATCTTTGACATACATGATTACAGGAAAACTCAAGATGTGAAGTTTCTTAACTTCTTAACTAAAATCAATAAACAATGCATAAACTGTGTTAATTGATAAAAAAAAAAAAGTTTCAATCCTGCAAAAACAACTTAATTCAAAGGC
>JAIGNY010001779.1:17500-42500 GCA_020152595.1 Chiridota heheva
CTGATGTGCTTGTACCGTTTAACGTACATAACAAATTAAACGTACCGTTGTACGTGCACGCATGTCTCCTGCCGGCAAATCTGTTAGAGTTCGAAAAGAAGATAACAAGAATATCACTTGTTCATTCTTCTTTGGAAAAAAGAGAAAAAATGCCCAAAGCGCCAAACATGCCTAAGAAACCATGCCAAAAACGAGGCTTCTGGGTGGGAATGGGGTCGAGGTCCTTGGAGAAATAAAGTTTCAGCCCAAAAAAAAAAAAATGTTCCTACGCCACTGCTTAATAGCTAGCGGCTATGAACCCAAATTTGAATACATCCCACCACCAGACGCCGAAAGCAAAAAACCGGAGTAGAAAAATCATTTGGTATAACCCACCCTTTAGCAGAACAGTAAAAACTAATGTAGGAAAAATCTTTTTGAAGCTAATCACCAAACATTTCCCTCACAGCCACAAATTCCACCAAATTTTACACAAGAACAATATCAAAGTGAGCTACAGCTGCATGAAAAACATCAAACCAATCATCTAGAGCCACAACTCGAAAACTGTCACAAACAAGCTCAACCACCCCCAAAAACAATGCAACTGCCGCATGAAAAGTGACTGCCCCCGAACAAAAATTGCTTGGCTAAGGCCATTGTGCTCCAAGCTCAAGTGCACAAAAACGATGCTGTCTTTACATACATTGGCATGACAGGTGGGTGCTTCAAACAGCGGTGTTACAACCATAACAAGTCCTTCAAACACAGAATGCATTCCAGCGAAACAGAGCTTTCTAAATTCATCTGGGCTCTAAAAGAAAAGAACGAAAACTGCAAGATCTCCTGGTCAATCGTCAAACAATCAAACACCTTAATGATTCATCAGGACGATGCAATCTATGAACCGAGGAGAAACTAGCCATTGTCAACGCAACCAAATAAAATCTCCTCAACAAAAGATCAGAATTATTATCCTCCACCCAACCGCACTAAGAAGAAGCGCTGACCTGTTCTGAATAATTAAGTTGTAGTCAACTGTTCTGTAAGGATTTATTTATTGGATATTTTACCTCTTACCTGTGGATTTACCCCACTTGAATATATATCATTGTTTTACGTTTCTGCAGATTATTCGTGCTTATTCATTGCCTGTCTATTTATTTTTGTTATCATTTGATGCAGTTTTTGTATTTGTTATTTTTGCGTAAAATTTGTGAACCTTATGTTATATAGCCTAACACACTATGTGTAGTTTTACCATTTCCACGTTTTTTTATTCGGTGATCGGAACATTATTAATCCTGAGACCTGAGTAAGTTTATTGTGTATTGTCATTCCATTCATATTCTTTTCTGTATTACAGTGTTTATTTGCTCTACCTGTCTGTATTTCCTGTTTGTCAAGTATATTCATTCTTCTTGCCATCAATCATGTTCATTCTCACTCACAACCTCGTCTTCCCTGTACTGTTCTTGTTAACATACTCCCGAGTCTCTGACTCTCTAAACTTCTTGTATTCGTCGCAACCTCATTCATCCCAGGCATCAAATTTGCCTCTAAACGCCCCAGGAACTGGTTACCATGTTTTGTTTGGCTCTAGTGATTATTCAAATCACTCACTTGCAACTTATCTTTGTATCGATGGGCAATTACATTCGTACAAATCAAGTTGGAAATTGACAAAATTCAACTCACGCAGGAGAAAATTACTCCTTTTACTCCTTACCCTTTCTGGTGATATTGAAAGCAATCCTGGACCCTCCCCAAAATATCCTTGCAAACAATGCAACAAATCTGTTAAAAATAACCAGAAAGGTATTTGTTGTGATGATTGTGACTCGTGGGTTCATAGTAAGTGTGCAGGCATTAGTAATGCAGCTTACAATACTCTTGCATCATCATCTATTGATTGGTTTTGTTTGGGATGTTTGGCACCTTGTGGCCTGTGTGGACTCCAGTGTAGGAGATCCGAAAAAGCAGTACAGTGTGACAATTGTGATCTATGGATCCACACTAAGTGCTGTAGCATTGACGACTCAAAATACAGCGATCTCATGCATTCTAGCTGGACCTGGGTGTGTGACACTTGTGACTGTACTAACATCAACTGTACTAACTCATATGAGCCACTTCAAAATTATTCTTCTGGCCTTGACTCGGGATCCAACCACCATCCCGATGTCAAATTAAACACAAATCCCAAAAGGGAAAAAAGGAAGGTTCTAAAACTTCTTGTTATCAACTTTCAGAGTGTTCGAAACAAGACGGCCTCCGTGGAAGGTCTTATCAAAGAAAAAGACCCAGATGTCATTATTGGCACTGAAACCTGGCTTAATTCCGAAATTACCAGCGCTGAAATTTTCCCGGACAACTATACAGTTGTTCGCAAAGATAGAAATTCAAATACTTATGGTGGTGTACTACAGGCAATAAAAAATGACATGGTTTTCACTGAGCTCACTAAACTAGACTCTGACTGTGAAATTATCTGGACCAAATTCCAATTTTCTAAGGAAAAGAGCATGTATATAGGAACATTTTACAGACCCAGTCACAATGATCTCACTAGCCTACTTGAGTTGAAAAATTCCCTCCAAAAGCTTGGTAAAAATGCTGACAAAAACAATGTTATTCTTGCTGGTGATTTCAACCAACCTAATATTGACTGGAGTCAAAACATTATTTCAGGAACTAACGCTTCCTCCGAAGCAGCCAAAATTCTTCTTGAAGTGACCAATTCATTCAATCTCACTCAAATGGTGCAGTCACCCACCAGAGATAACAACATCCTTGATCTTGTTTTTACTAACAATTCACCAGCTGTTACCTCAGCTAATGTCATTCCCGGTATAAGTGACCATGATATTGTTGAATTGACCCTAAATATCTCCCCTCCCCGTAAAAAGTTACCTAAACGTAAAATCTATTTAAAGAAAAAAGCTAACATAAAACGAATAAAAGAAGACCTGACCAAATTTAAACTGCAATATTATACTCAATTCAATTACTCCATTGATGTTGATGAAAAATGGAATTTCTTTAAACAAGAAATTAAATTGATTATTGATAAAAACACGCCTCAAAAATTTACCTCAACTAAACTAAATCTGCCCTGGTTTACCCGTATCCAACGCCGTCTCTGCAGGAAAAAACATAGACTGTTTAAAAAAGCTAAGACTAATCAACAAGCCAATGACTGGACTACCTATAAAAGCTTTAGAAAGGCTGTCCATAAAAACCTCAAAGAAGCTAGAAACACCTTCATCTGTGATAAACTTAAAAACTCACTTAACGAAAACCCAAAGGCATTCTGGTCTTATATCAAAAGATTAAGAAGTAACTCTGTGGGTGTGTCTGATCTACTAAATAACGGTAAACTCTGCAGTGACAGTAAAACTAAAGCTAACATTCTAAATGACCAGTTTTTCAGTGTTTTCACAAGAAAACACCTCCCAAATTCCTGTAACTAAACCACTTACCAACAGCAAAATAAACCAACTTATAATTACCCCAGAAGGTGTCAAAAAGCAACTGCATAACCTAGACCCCAACAAAGCCTCAGGTCCTGACCAAATACCACCATGGTTTCTAAAAGCACACGCTGATGACCTCTATGAAATTCTAACTGATCTCTTTCAAACCTCTGTCGATAATGGTACTATCCCTAACAAGTGGAAAGAAGCAAACATATGTAGCGTTTTTTAAAAAGGTGATAAAGAAAACCCAGCTAATTAAAGACCTATTTCCCTCACCTGCGTTTGTAGTAAAATCCTTGAGCATATAATCCACTCACATGTGATGAAATTCCTTGATGAGCATAATATTTCAACTGATTTACAACATGGCTTCCGTGCAAAAAGATCGACTGAAACACAACTCCTCTTAACAATAAATGATATCTCTAAACAAATTGACCAAAACAGTAACGTCTCTATGGCTATTCTTGACTTCTCAAAAGCCTTTGATAAAGTCCCCCACCAGCGCCTGTTATCCAAACTTTCCGCCTATGGCATTGATGGAAATCTTCTGGCCTGGTTTGCATCATTCCTCAACAACCGCATCCAGCGTGTTGTTTGCGATGGTGAAATCTCTGATTCTTAACAGGTTTTATCCGGTGTACCACAAGGTACTGTCTTGGGTCCATTACTTTTCCTCTTATATGTAAATGACATCCCTGATAATATAAACAGCACAGTCAGACTGTTTGCTGATGACTGCCTTGGTACAGAACAATTGATAACCCCTCTGACCAACAAATCCTCCAAGATGATCTTAACAAACTTGAACAATGGCAAAACAAATGGCAAATGAATTTCAACCCCTCTAAATGCTACATCTTGTCAATTTCCTCTAAGAAATGCTTTAAATCACCTGTTTATACCTTATGCAACCAGCCACTAAAACATGTCAACTCCCACCCATACCTAGGTGTTGAAATTGATAATAAACTTAGATGGGATAAACATATACATAACATAACCAAGAAAGCTAACTCTATACTTGGCCTATTAAAACGTAAGCTCTCAAACTGTCCCACCGACGTTAAATCCACTGCTTATAAAGCTCTAGTCAGGCCAGTACTTGAGTACGCATCTGCAGTCTGGGACCCCCATCACCAGTGCGGTGTGGATAAACTTGAATCTATTTAAAGGAGAGCAGCCAGGTTCTGTATGGCAGACTACTCTTATAAATCTAGTGTAAAAAACATTCTTTATAAATTAGATTGGCCCCTGCTTAAAACAAGAAGATACAACACCCGGCTACATATGCTATATAAAATCAATAACAATCTTGTCGCCATCAATAAAGATGAACTTATCCCCACCGTCGGAACTAATACAAGAAATAATCATGACCTTAATTTCCAGGTTCCCTATGCTAAAAAGAATGTATATAAACACTCTTTCTTCCCTCACACACTAAAGGATTGGAATGCTTTACTGTCAGACATTGTTCATGCACTAAGTCTCAACTGTTTCAAAGCTAAACTTACTAACACCTGTATTGCTAACTAGTTTTTTTTTAAATTATTTTTTACTCATACTTTTTACGCTCGGTTGGCGTTCATGTCCTCTTGAAGGATTTTTGCCGACTTAATCGATTCAGATTCAGAATTACGTAGCTTCAGTTGCCTGATGATCCGCTAAGGTGAAACCACTGGTTGCAGCTCAGATCCTGATTGTTGATAAATATGTATATATATATATATATATATATATATATATATATATATATATATATATATATATATATATATATATATATATATATATATATATATATATATATATATATATATATATATATATATATATATATATATATATATATATATATATATATATATATATAGATATATATATATATATATATATATATATATATATATATATATATATATATATATATATATATATATATATATATATATATATATATATATATATATATATATATATATATATAAATATATATTTATATATATATATATATATATATATATATATATATATATATATATATATATATATATATATATATATATATATATATATATATATATATATATATATATATATATATATATATATATATATATATATATATATATATATATATATATATATATATATATATATATATATATATATATATATATATATATATATATATGTATATATAAATCAATTTGACTTACACCTGGCTCCGAAGTCAAGGTACGCCCCTGACCACAACCCACGATATACACCTTTAAGTCCATGTCACGACTGTTTTGACCACGTACTCATATTTTGTTGCCACTATGAGTCCTAGTCCCCACAGTCAGACAGATAGTACCCTGTTGTATCAAGGGGTTGTGCATTATTCATCAAGAGGCTGTGCATAGTACATATCCTTGGTGGTATATCCTGCTAAAGTAACATACCCCTGGTACATGTGTCTAGACAGGAGGGTCATTTTAAGATCCCAAAAGACTCCAATGTCTCAACCACGTGTATTAGATCATAAGCCAATAAAATAATATGTATCGATTTGCCATTCGAATATAAAATTATCACCATATTGTTCACCACGTGAGTCAAGTGCATATACTTATGACTCAACAGGCACATATGATATATATTTTTCGGTTTGCGTGGTTAGTTTCATTGTTGAATGTCAACTGTGATATGCAACTGTGCATTTAACTTGAACTGAACACTGGAAAGGCTATAGTGGTGAATATCGTGACTGAATGTGTCCTTAGTTTTCGTCAAATTTGCGACAAATCAAAGGTTAGCGATTTATTTTACTTATCCTTGTACCGGTATGCATTGTTACCTAGGGTATCGCAAGAGGGAGGGAATAGGCCCACCTGAAACGGCAATCATATGTGTCATTATTTAATGTTAGGCTGCAAAAGGAAAATCATCACACTTTCAGGGAAAATTATTAGATTTAAATAGAGCCGTTTGTTTGCAGCCTCTATAAAATTCATTGAGACAAACTATTTAATAAATTAAATGACTAAATAACAGAACATATTTTGAGAGGGTCACAGTATTTTAGCACCTGATCAAATGTTAATGGTATGATTTCAGCAACAAAATTCTTCTTTTTTCCCCCTATGGAGCATAACACTAACGAACAGGGGTGGGCAAAGCATGACTTCTTATTCAAAACGTGTGTGGGGAGGGGGTGGGGGGCAAGAGGTAAATTTTTCCCAATACGTACTGATTTCTTAAAATTCTACTAAAAAATGGGGGCATGCCCCCTGTCCCCTGAGAATTACGGCCTTGCTAATGAACCCCTATGATAACCATTCAAGTGGGGCTAATAGGGATGGAACGGATCGAAATTTTTGTTTACTATATTCTCTGGCGTTACGTATCACACTTATGGCCATGCACGCACAAATATTCCATGGGAAGGAGTTGGGTGCGTAGCCTAAAGTGCAGTGGAGCACCATTTTCTGTAATGTAGTCCAACCTAAAGTAGAAAGGGAAAGGCCGGCCGGGAGGAGTGGTCAAATATTTTTGCACCTTGGTGGTCGGTGAAAGAGAGGTTCGAACACACCCGTTGCAACTTTCCCTATGTGCTTGTAGTTGGGATTGGAGAGTCTCCTCACTAAAATAGAGGCCATTTCCTCTGGTTTCCATTTCTAGATACGCAACTGCTAATATATCCAGGCATGCCAGGATGTAAGGGCACAATATCTATAATGACAAACATTTCAGCAATATGCTTAAACTGTCAAACGCTTCTTTGAACGTGCGTCTGTGATGTTATAGATATCGTACTACAGCAGCGGTTTGTTAAACTGGCAATTTATACATAAACGTATGGAACTGGCCGGGGCAGCATGGCAAATACGGCAAAATTTCCACTATTGGTGAAACTAAGTAGAAATTTGGACATAAGTGATTGATGCCAGTGGCGCAACAATAGGGTGGGTAAACCCCACGGGACCGTGCAATTTGGGGGCCCCTGAGCAATGATATTGTGGTATGTTTGGTATGGGGCCCCAAGTGTCAAATTCCCTATGGGCCTCCGGAACCCATTTATGCCACGATGGCGCACGCTAATGAAATTAAGTGGCGTTCTAGTAAGAAAGATCTTGAGCCATGATACCCCCAGATTGGTGCAGTAGCTCTCCTGTAAGTCAAAGGCAGATGCTGATAAGATAGATAGTTGAAAACAAGAGATGTTGGCGACTGAAGCCTTTCAACAATTTCAGATAAGTTTTCCTGCAGGGCAAAGCCATTAAAAGTTTAGACATCTTTTAAAGGAAAGTAATTACATTTTTTTACTAATCAAAGTTTATTTGTTCAACTTTCTTCACACTGGGAAATACCTTACTAGATTTTTTAATTACTTTGTTGTCAAATTCAATGGTTTCTGAACACAAAAATCTCGAAATCTCAGAACAAATGTAATAGAATACATACAGACTTTGGGAAATGTGAGGATGAGACGTCACAACTAGTCTGATTTCTGTCGTTTCTACACAAACAAGACCTAAAACCTAAATATCTCTGATATAAGATGTATTTTAAAGTCCTTTTCATGTATAAAACGGACTTGCATGGACCACTGAACGAATCCTTTAAGAACCCGTTAGTTGAATTTTAGATATCGTTTTTGAATTCTATACCAAAAACAATGCCAGGTTATCGTATTATATGTTCGTACATCCTCGTGAGAAATTGCCTGAGCAATGTTTAAGATAATTTCGTTATAGGGCCTATCATCAGATCATAGAGAGTGTAATGAAAAGTAACCTCACATTTTACAGTGTGATGTCATTAAGGCAAATCCAAGGCAATTTCTGTGTATCTCTTTGAAAATTAATTGGCTCTTCCTAAATAATCGGACGCATTTTTTTGTTTATTTATTGAGATGGAGTATAACATACACTTTATAAGAACGTTCTTTACCCATTTCCTAAAAAACTTTTTTTTGTTTCATAGAAATACATACGAATTGTCTTAGATTTGCCTTGATGAAATCACACTGTGATGTCACTTTTCAACACACTCGCGCCATCTTTGAAATGTAATAACTTCTACTTGGAAGTCTAATTTGAAAATATGCAAAGGTTTGTCCTTTGCGTTAGTTGACAACCTGACTAATTGGCATTCGAGTTTTCGAAAAACCTCGGATATGAATACATTTTGTAAATTTACTTTGAAATTGTTAAGCTTATACAAGGAGCTTCTACACAGAAGCTCCTTGGCTTACCGGTATATAGCCAAGTACAGTATTTAGAGCACACGCACAACGCACAATAAGGTTATCGCCTATCAAAAGACATACTTATCTCAAACTAAATAATTATTGTGGCAAAATGACAAATTCTCTTCTTTAAAAGATCTGAGTATTGAATTACTATACAGCTATATGTAAGGGATTTTATAAGTTGCATTTTCAACACATTAAAGTCGACTGACAAAGACCTATAAACTGACAAATTTGCTTTTACTATAGAGGTACATGTAATTTAGCTGATGTTGCTTATATACCTGTTCATAGTACAAATTAAATCGCTTCCATCTGTCCATCTGGCCTGCAATTGTTGATTTTTTATAGGACACATAAAATTCCACTTTATTGTAAACGCGATTATAAAATGAACTAATTGTATGATATTTACAAATCAAATCAATGTTACGTTAAAGAACGAGTAGAATTTAATTATAATTTTTATAACTATTAATTTTTTTACATTTATTTTATAACCGCAAAATAGCTTCCATATCAGTATATAGTAAAGTGGAACTTTATGTGTCCTATAAACAATGAACAAATATTGGCCTGATTGAAGCGACCTAATTTGTGTTATGGACAGGTGTAAGCAAATCTTTTTGCATGTAATCAAAAACTGCGCTTGAATTTGATTGCAGCCATGCAAGATTAGTTTGTGATAATTATGTCTTTTGATAGGCAAAAACCTTCTTTTGTGTGTTAAGGGGCTTACTCTGCTACATAAGCAAAGCAATTTTAAAGCAAATTCACAACGTATTCATATCTAAGGTCTTTCGAAAATCTGAATGTCAGGTTGTCAGCTACACTAAAGGATAGGGACGTTTAGGGCCTGTCTCGCTTTGTGTGGTACGGTCCAAGGACAAAGGTCTATGACGTGTGTCTGGTACACCAAGCACACAAGCGAGAAATACCGTTTTGGTAGACTATATAGTATACCCCAGGAGTTGGTACACAAATCAATGACGGTTTTTATATTAAAAACTAATTCTTATTCAAGTACCCATATTTCATGATGATATTGCTTTAACAATTTTGCATGAATATGAATGACACCGGTCTCCATGTTCTCGTCGGTGTACATGGTCAAAAACTGTCATCTTTGCTTTTTTATTAGTTCAATGTAATGCTAAGTGGCTTGATTTTCCCTTCGCTTATTTACTCATAGAGCTCCATCATTGGAGACTGTTCTATTCCTATTATTCTGATTATTGTCCTTAAACACTTTCTGTGAAGCATACTAGTCAGCTAGTATATATCAGTGTCTGCTGCTTGGCAGATATCACCAGGCAGGTACGTAGTCAAGGGAACGGGAAACAGGGACGGTTGGGAGTGGGGGGAAGGGGGTACGTATGAAGTGATATATTTGCCATATTTTGGCAGAGTTGTCGTCCACTAAAATATGTCCCTCCCTCCTCTTACCCCAA
This sequence comes from Chiridota heheva, assembly GCA_020152595.1. Lineage (NCBI taxonomy): Eukaryota > Metazoa > Echinodermata > Holothuroidea > Apodida > Chiridotidae > Chiridota > Chiridota heheva. The sequence continues at coordinate 27,652 of JAIGNY010001779.1, forward strand.
TTGTCAGGTCTGACTATATACGTGCATGGGTATCATCTGGTCATATAAACTTATTGTATTCATTTACCTCACAGATTTGATACCTGACAAGACCAATAAGATTATAATGGCTACAAATGGCTACATTTCAGAAACCCCGGTAACACTTCCAGGGCAGGAGAGTCAAACGAACTGGTCCACAAAGAAGAAAACACCAAGAGAACAGGCAAAGGAACGCCTTATTGAATACAAACCCCGAAATGGGCGGCGTGCCTTAAAGGCATTCCTAAATATAGGATTCAGGTACGACACTAATATACAAAAACAATAATCAGATAATGAAGAAGATGATAATAATGGTGATGATAACTAAACAATTTACGAGGTGCTTATATTATTTTTTTAAACTGGAGTGTTAGTTTAACTTGACACCCGCCCTGGACATTTAAGGGGCACCGTGTCCATTAAACGGCCATGGCGGGTGTTACATAAACTTTTACTATTGAATTTCATTTTTGAGTTTCATGTGTCCGATCTCATAGTGCTTTACAAAGGAGCCAAGCGTCCACACCAACAAAAATTCTCAAGCAATGTCGGCGCCATATTGTTTGTTATGGGAGCAAGAGCGGGCAATTTTGTCGCATGGGGCCAAAAGTCTGTAAATCGGACAATTTGTCACTTTACAAAATTTTCGGGGGGCAAGTGGGGGGCAAAGCGATTTCGTGGGAACAAATTCCCCACCCCCCGTAGCACCGCCACTGTTCTCAAGTCTCTATATGACAACTATGTCATGCCGGGTAATTGCCCGGTCTGCCGGTGCAGCCGATAGGGACCCAGCATGTCATCAACCACATCATTACCCTGCTCTATCATCTTAAAGTTGAGTTCCAGACGAGTAAGCAATGGGTACAATACTTAATCTCCGGTATGACCCGGCCCAAGATCGAACCCGTGCCTGTCGGCTGAAGGGCGGACGCTCCACCACAGAGCCAATCGGTTTGTTATTTAATAGTCTGATAGTTTGTGGAATTTTAAAACTCCAAGTCGTTATTTTTCAAATCTATTTTGATTCTGTTCTACCAGTTATCACTTACTGACACCCCTATCCAGAGATGGAATTTACCTGGTATACCTGATGATGTCGAAGTTTTCATCAAGCGAGATGACCTTACCGGAAGCAGTCTATCAGGAAATAAAGTAAGAAACAATTAGGCTAGAGAAGCCTTTAAGTGATTTCTTTAATTGCCCAGCGTGTTCATATGGATATGTAAAATGGGACTGTAAAAGGAAGAACATGTTGAAGAAAGTGATCGCAAATTATTCCGGTACTCTTCCAATACATATCATTGAGAATTTCATTGATCATTGGGATTTTCTCATCGAAAAGTCATGTGTGTAGCCAACAGCTCCTCAGATTTAACAAGGTCCAGAAATGCTGCATTGAACAGGTAAAATCTAGTCGTCGAATAGTATAAAGACTATTCTGACACATTTTTGGAAAGGTGTTTATGCCCCCCCCCCCTTCTCCCCCCCCCCCTTTAAAAAACAAAACAAGGTTGGCTATAGTCAGATAGTACACTTCTGAAATTATTGGATTGTGCTTGCAATCTAATCAAACTGGGTTATGATGTGACGTAACTACTAAGTGTGACAAATAGAATGGATAAGTGGTATATGGATCTTAATTTGTACCCCAGGCTGATAGATATTTTCAATTCTATAGGCCATGAAAAGGTATGTTTCTACACTGATGATAATATAATCAATTGATAATTACTTTCCTGAGGCGATTATTGCTTTCTCCTTCACCTCTTTCATTTTCTTGGTCATGCCAAGGAATGTTTTTACACTGATCATAAGCTTCTTGAGGCGATGATTATCTTTTTTGATATCTATTTATCTATCAATTGATCTATTCAGCTATTGTTGTTCGTTGACGAATTAGTACATCAGGTGGTCAGACAGTCAGAGAGATATAATACATCTCTGATCACGTGATGTTTGGTGGTGTATTTTTGATCGATTTTAAAACAATTAAGCTAATTGGTTATTCTTATACCTGTAATCTAAGGCTGGCTGCTTATACTACCATTGATTTACGTGTCGATACACACCTTTAAATTCATTCTTCAAATTAGTTTTATGATAGTCGCTATTTTCAAAATTAAAGCAGACATACAATCTGACATAATACTTATTTTATTTAATAGAATTATCATATAATCAATCTTCTGACCAATTTTCTCACCTTTCGAAGCAATTGAACACATGTGTTGTAATTATAAAAACTTTAATGTCACTACTATGGGAGCCACTTTTTTTTTTAACATGCAGATTATGATGTCATCAACCCAGCAGGGTGTTGCAATGCCCAGGTATTTCTTTATAATCTATCTCAAGTTGTATTAATTGGAACATGGACGTTTTTGTGCACAACACAGAATCGAAACATGTTATTAAAACTTATGGAATAAAAACCTTTCTTTAATTAAATGTATAAAGAAATACATTATAATCCTTATGTCCCTGTTGTAGAAATAGTATCATCCTAACAATATTCCAATATAATTAATAAAATAATAATAATAATAGATAGGAATACATTTTGACTTGTTGGTTAATAATAATAATTTAATAATTTAATAATAATAATAATAATAATAATACATAATAATAATAATAATGATAATAATAATAATAATAATAATAATAATAATAATAATAATAATAATAATAAATAATAATAATAATAATAATAATAATAATAATAATAATAATAATAATAAAAATAATAATAATAATAATAATAATAATAATAATAATAATAATAATAATAATAATAATAATAATAATAATAATAATAGTAAGGATAATAATAATAATAATAATGATAATAATAATAAGAATGATAATAATAATAATAATAATAATAATAATAATAATAATAATAATAATAATAATAATAATAATAACAATAATAATATTGATAATAATAATTTGATAATAATAATAATAATGATGATAATAATAATAAATAATAATAATAATAATAATAATAATAATAATAATAATAATAATAATAATAATAATAATAATAATAATAATAATAATAATAATAATAATAATAATAATAATAATAATAATAATAATGATAATAATAATAATAATAATAATAATAATAATAATAATATTTAATAATAATAATAATAATAATAATAATAATAATAATAATAATGATGATAATAATAATAATAATAATAATATAATAATAATAATAATAGGATAATAATAATAATAATAATAATAATAATAATAATAATAATAATAATAATAATAATAATAATAATAATAATAATAATAATAATAATAATAATAATAATAATAATAATAATAATAATAATAATAATAATAATAATAATAATAATAATAATAATAATAATAATAATAATAATAATAATAATAATAATAATAATAATAATAATAATAATAATAATAATAATAATAATAATAATAATAATAATAATAATAATAATAATAATAATAATAATAATAATAATAATAATAATACTAATATAATAATAATACTAATACTAATACTAATACTAATAATAATAATACTAATACTAATACTAATACTAATAATAATACTAATACTAATACTAATACTAATACTAATAATAATAATAATAATATTATTAACAATAATAATAAAGTACTTATACAGCGCCACTACTAAAAAGATATTCTATCGCGCTTTCCAATCAAGATGTAAAATAATAAAACACACTGAGAAACTGCCAAAAGAACCAAAGAAGAATAAGAATAAAAATTAATTAAAGGTCAGCTTGAAAAGGTGAGTTTTAAGGTTACGTTTGAATGAGGTAAATGATAAATTAGGCTTTACTGAATGAGGCAGGTCATTCCATAGTTTGGGACCGATGGAACAAAATGCACGAGAACCGAACGAAGTATGAGTACGGGGTAGAGAAAGAGGAGGATTACATGAGCTGCGTGTATTATATGTGGATTTACGGAACTGAATTAGCTGTTTGAGGTAGGCAGGTGCATGATCATGAATACATTCTAAAAACAAGACACAGAACTTTAAATTGGATACGTTTAACAATAGGAAGCCAATGCAGTTCCTTTAGGCAGCTTGAAGCACTATCGAATTTGCGTTTTTGCAAAACAACTTTAGCTGCCTGGTTCTGAATTGATTGCATTGGTAATAAACTAGAAGTGGGCAGCCCAGCAAACACAGCATTGCAATAGTCGAGGTGTGAGATGACTAAGCTTTGAACCAGTAGCCTACAACTTTCAGTGGTCAAGTGTTTCCTGATTCGACGAATCATATTCAAGTTGCGACTGGCTACAAGGCACTTTTCCTTGACATGTAGTTGCATATTTAAGTTAGTATCAAGTGAAACACCTAGTGATTTAATGCAGCTGGATGGTTTTTATAGAATCAGTACCAACTTGAATCGAGTCTGTCGCAATTATACGCCTGTAATAAAGTGAACTTAAGAAAATGGCCTCAGTTTAAGTTTGTTTGTCATTCATTTTGAGCTTATTCAGCTGCATCCATTGTTTTAGTTTGGATAACACTTGTTGCATACCATTAACAGAATCTAATTCTTGAGCTACATTACCAGAATCAAAGTTAGAATAAAAAGAGTGATCATCAGCATAACCAATGATATTCACGTGATCATTAGCATGTGAAATAACATCTGCCAGAGTACTTGCATAGCAAGTAAACGCAACTGGACCTACAACCTGACAACTGAGCCCTGGGGAACAGAAAAGGGTAGATCATGTGATTTAAATTGGCAGCCATTGACACAAACAACACACTTCCTAGAAGAAAGGTAGGAAGTAAACCATTCCAGGCCGGTGTTAGAGATGCCAAATTTATTCTTCAAGACATTCAAAAGAATTCCATGATGCACCGTGTCAAAGGCTGCCGAAAGATCTACTGCAACCAGCAGTGTGGTTTGTTTTCTGTCCATCCCAAGTAGCAGATCATTTAACAATTTTACGGTTGCAGTCTCGGTGCTATGGAACTGCCTGTATGCGCTCTGATACGAAGGAAGCAACTCATTATGATTAACATAATCAAAAAGTTGATTTACCGTTGCCCTTCATCTTTCTAACGAATTTTTACGTCTGTGAGATGCTATGCATTCTCTGTTTGCTTGTTGCTTTGTCTATTTTGATAGATTCCAATACAATTTAAAGCACATGGACAGTGTTTTACCCATATCAAAAAGCATTAAATTCTAGGCAGACCTCTCTGTAAATGGTCATAATAGCCCTTTTTAAATTATTACAAATCAAAGGGTGTAAGAAATTTCAACATGTGTAAAAGTGATGGTGTGTGAACTGGAGTACAGATAAAATTCTTTAATGTAATTATTTACATTTCTTCCAAATGTCGAGGTTCTCAAATTGTGCTCTACTGCTAAATCTGGGTCAAGGATATAATAATATCCCATTGGATGTTTTTCGTGAAGGGAGCGAAAAGGTAAGATAAGCGGCGGATTTCTCCTTCTTCCATTCTGAGGTAACAAAGTATTGCCTAATTTATGCTAATTAGGTATTAACAGATTAAACTTTTAAACTACTGTAGAATGGTCAATTTGTAACCGATTTTGATGTCACATTTGGTTTGTATGGTTTTTAGTATGGTTTTTAGTGGGTTGTTCATACAACATTGATTTGCGCATATTCACCTTTTATTTCAGGCTCGGAAATTGGACTTCTTGCTAGCCGAAGCACTCGAACAGGATTGCGATACATTGATCGGAGCTGGCAGCACCTTCTCCAACTTCTGCCGTTCGTTTTCCTGTGCAGGAAGAGAACTTGGTTTTACAACCCACTTATTACTAAGATCGGCAACAGCGGTTTGTATGATTGAATATTACTCTAATGAGCAGTAATGTAGCCAGCCCTTCGATTGGGAGAGGGAGGCTGGAGAGGGAGGCTGCAAGAGTTTCCGACATACTGATAGCCTAAATCATTATAGAAAATGGACTGGGAGAGCGTTGCGGACATACTGATAGCCTAAATCAAAATGGTGGTCATAATATCAGTCCATAACAATATTTGGAGCAGGGACTTTTTAAAAGAATAATGTCAAATATTAGATTTAAGAACCCTTTGAAAGTATATTTTTATAAAAATTGACCTAGCAGTATCACAATTTTTTTAAAGTCCACCAATTCCACCATGTAACAAATAAACAAAAAGTTCGATTTGCAGGGTAAATCTTTAAAAAAAAAAAGGGAAACAAAGATCATCGCCTCAAGATCTGGACATACCAGCATATTTTAGTATGTGTTTTGGACCTTTTAGACCCCATACACCCGTGACAGATAATGAATTGATTCGCTTACGATTCGGGAGAAGAAAATGAAGTTTAAGGCAGAGGAAACGGATGGTAAGGAGAGAGGGAAGGGGAAGGGAAGCGGAAAGGGAAGGGAACCTGAGGGTAAGGGGAATCGGAGGGTAAGGAGGAAGGGTAAGAGGAAGTTATGGCCGATGGAGGCGAAGGATAAAGGGGTAAGGGGAGGTGGAGAGTAAGGGGAGGTGGAGAGTAAGGGGAGGTGGAGAGTAAAAGAAAAACAGAGGATAAGGTGCAATGGCGTCGTGGGACATGTTTCACTCGAGGGCTTTAGGAAATTGCTTAAAATCAAGCCAATATAGGAGCAAATGACAGGGAGCAAAGATTTTCGCGAAAATTAAAGACTTCCAAAATTTGAAGAAAATGTTCGCAAAATGAAGGAAATTTCCCGACAATTGAACCAATTTGCACGAAAATAAAAGAATTTTCACGAAAATTTTCCTACGTAAAGATAATTGCCCAATAATTGAAGAAAATTTTCTCCAAAATTAAAGAAAGTTACGTATAATTAACTTGAAGAAAACTTCCTAAATATCATGAATATTGAAGAGGCTAAAATTGAAGCAATTTTTATGAATATGAAGAAAATTTCACGAAAATTTCCCTAAATTAAAGCAAATTTAAGGAATACATTCGCCGGAAGTCCTTTGATTGCAGAAAATGCTTAATAGTTTGTTAAATCCAGGGTCAAAGTTGTGGTAGGTGCCCAGGGGCGAAGCTCCTGGAAGCTTTGCGTTTTTCGGCATGAATTTGGTATCAGAAAATTGCCATTAAAGGAATATACATTTTGGAAATACTGTTCACACTGGGGTGACATGCAAGGTATAATTTGTATGTTTTTGATATAAGAATAAAGCTTTGAGAAAAACATTTACGTTTGTTCTGAAATGATACAAATTGCAGAATATATATATATATATATATAAATATATATATATATATAATATATATATATATATATATATATATATATATATATATATATATATATATATATATATATATATATATATATATATATATATATATATATATATATATATATATATATATATATATATATATATATATATATATATATATATATATATATATATATATATATATATATATATATATATATATATATATATATATATATATATATATATATATATATATATATATATATATATATATATATATATATATATATATATATATATATATATATATATATATATATATATATATATATATATATATATATATATATATATATATATATATATATATATATATATATATATATATATATATATATATATATATGTATATATATATATATATATATATATATATATATATATATATATATATATATATATATATATATATATATATATATATATATATATATATATATATATATATATATATATATATATATATATATATATATATATATATATATACATACATACATACATACATGTATATATATATGTATATAATATAATATGATACAATATAATATACAAATATATTCTCAGTAGAATTCGGCGCCCTCTCAGAAATTTTTACAGTGAAAGATACCCCCTCGCGCCTGCCACCACGCCACTGGTAAGGGGGAAGCTTATAGGGTAAGGGTAAGTGGATGTAAAGGAAAAGCAGAGGGTAGTGGAATATGACTTTAAGGGGAAGCAGAGAGCAAACGGTAGGTGGGTGTAAAAGGAAGACGGAGCGTAAGGGGAAAGCGGAGGGTAAAAGGAAGCGGGTAAGGGGAAGCGGAAGGTAAGGTGGACGCGGCCGGTGAAACGGAGGGTAAGTAAGCGAAGAGTACGGGGGAGGCGGAGGGTAAGGAGAAGCGGAGTGAAAAAAGGTAAAGGAAGTAGACGGTAAAGGAAGCAGAGGGTAAGGGAAGAAGAGTGTAAAGGAAGCAGAGGGTAAAGGAAATGGAGGAGTAGGCCCCGTAAAACAATTTATTAGATTGTCACCCAAACCCAGTTGAAAAGTTATGCAGGTGCGCGTTTTTTTAATTTCATTTTTCATCTCAGCCAATTAATTTCGGTGATTTGCAGCGTTCCCAACAATAGAAGGGCTATTCTGAGGCCAAATTCCTTTGAGCAGGGCATTATAGGAGAATGTAAACACAATACAAGAACATTATTATTTTTTTATTATGAAATAACTATATTGTTTTTACTCTAAAACTCTTCATAAAACAAAATTTAGATATTGATTTTTGAATAAAAAACACCTTTATTTTGAATACTTTCGAACAACAAACCCATCGATAAAAGGAACTAATTTAGTGAAAAATTTATATTCCATTTACAAAAATGGGTGAGCAAAAATTGAACATCAATTAAACATCAAATTAAGATATCACTGATAACATAGAAATTGGATTTTTAATACTAAATTGTATAGAACAGTACGTTATTAATTGAAACAGCATTAACATAAAACAAAAGAATGAAACAAATTATGGAAACTTTTTTAAAGTAATTGCTAACAAGTATATGAATATTCATTAAATATTGTAAATTGTTAGTACGCAACATAACAATGTCAACGTTGGTGAATAAATAACCAATCAAAAAGAAACAATTTTTATTTTTAGTTATGTACATACGCGCTGCAGCTGTGTTCCCAAACATTTATGAAATACGAAATTGATTTTCAAACAAATACATAAAGAATAGTCCAGGAAGTGCTGTGATGACATCACAATGATAACTCCCTCCTTAAAATGATCTGCGTCCCTTGTAAACAAAACGTCAATACTGCAGGCTTTATGCTTCCTAAGTATGAAAGTGTTATTTCAAGACTCCTAACAAGCATAGGCTTATGTTATACTATTCGCTTAACTTAACTGGACAGTCCAGTTTTAGGTAGGAGGGGTATGGGTTGATGCAATCCGCTGTGTGCAAAAGAACCGAGAGGTTTGTGGTTTTCAGTATGAAGAGATGTAATAATAGCGTATATTGCTTGAAACAGTGTCCTTGAGTTTGCTATGCCCAATGCTTCTTATACAGTTTCCTCTGAATAATGTTGATTCATTATTAGTTTTCCAGAGCATTTATCCACAGCTTAGTTTTGTTTACATCAATTTCTTATATTTCCTTCAGGATACATCAGCTTCATCTATCATGGGAAACGCCATGATGAATCGCTTGGTAGGATCATACATATACCTTATTCCCCACAATGCACAGTACGACAGGGACATACTACCCAGGTTTAAACAACTGGCAGACAGGCTACGGTTTGTACAGTCTACGGGATCTTCGTTAGTTGGGTTTAGAGTGTGAAAGATCCTCTCATTGAGAGGAAGGGTAGCGAAGGTCGTTTTGGTGTCAGGAGCGGATGGTGATTAATTTATGGGGAAGGGGTAGAGGGGATTGGATGAGAAGGTCCCTTCATATAAGAGATTGGTAAGGCCTTTCTATATGGAGCCTGTGGTGATGTTCTTTATTGGGAGAAATGGTAACGGACGTCCCTAACTTGAATGAGAGTATGCTTAAATTCCTTCATTGGAAGTAGAGATACAAACGGTGGTAAATACCCATTTAATTGAATGAGATTTGAAAAAGGAGTGGTGAAAACCCTCTATTAGGAGGAGGGACTGACAGAGACGACATTATAAGCAGGTGGGGGAATGAGAATGCGCTTTATTTTGAGGTGAGTTCGTTATATGGAAGAATGGTGTATTGAATACACCTTGACAGAAAGGAAGGCTGTCGAAGGCAACTTTAATGCTTGGAAAGATTGGAAAAGATACTTTAATGGGGATAGAGGAAAGAGAACCTGTTATCAGCGGATTTTCATGGGAAATAGAGAGGTCTGATTATTCATAGTGCACCCAAAAACTTTGTTTAAAAATTTAATGTCAAGACCTGAATGTCCACAAAAATGCATTTACAAGATTTGCTATTAGAATCATCACTGCTGTGTGTTCTGTATATCTATATTCAATAGAGGTTGTGCCATAAACGTAGGAAGCGAGGGACTTGGGATGGATACTTCAGCCCCCCCCCTTCCACCCCTTTCCCCCACCCACCTCCTCCCCCTTTTTGCGTCCACATCCCCATCCACACACACTCTTTAGAGCAAAATTTATTTCATTAAATCATTATAAACACTATAACCTGCTAACAGACGATTTTCATTTTCATTGGTTAAAAAGTGCTTATATTTCGTTAAGAAAGGATAAGTTCTATAGGAGGTTTTTCCACTTGAAATCCTTAGTACTCCAATTTCATAAGAAATATCATCACATATTACTTTCATGTAATAATAAGCAATACTTTTCTTACTGCAGTACTATCTAGCAGGAGATTTCAGACTTGAATTTCCACCAAAGAAGGATAGACCCATGGAGATTCCGTCTATTTCCCACGACTCTAGCCGCCTCCCCCACAATTTCATTACTATTTAGCATACATCCTTATACTATTTGTAAATCATAAATTTCTTCAGGTATTACAGAGCGACTTTTATTGAGAAATATTACGGACTGCGAAGGCCCGCAGTTTCCGTCTCAAACTTTCAACCACTTCCCCCCTCCCATCCGTACAATTATTCCTACACGTACTGGCGTATGGTACGTGTAAGTGATGTAACATCGATTTCGTTTGTTTTAATTTAGATCATCCGGCAAAAGACCTTTCCAGACTCCCATTGGCGGATCCTCAGTTGCAGGGTGTTTTGGGCACATTGAATGCTTTGATGAAATGATGAGGCAGGTATGTCCATCAAAACATTTGGGTAAGCCCTTAAACGCCAGAAGACGGAAGATTCCCAGAACATTATTATAAATGTTATTAATATTGAATAAACAATTTTTTTTCTTTCCATGCTGCCCTAATCCAAAGACACCGTCCTGCACAGGGTAATGCAGTTTATCGCCCTTGTCCTTCACCACACGGACAAGAAGCGCCCTTCTTGGATTTTCCCCGTCTACAAAGACTTGAAACTAAAGACATGTCGTTTAAAAAAATCCTAAACCCCTTTGTCTGTTTGTTATGAATATAATGGGTTTTTGTCATTAAACAAAGTGTCATTTCCACGTGTTTGCATTCTTTCCATGTCATGACTCATATGACGTCATTGAATGGGTCATCCTCTTGGTTTCTCCTTTCCCCTTTTTCATGCAGATGAGGCATCCCTACCCTAAAAGCATATTTATGTCAGTGTGGGTTTTCACACCCATGGTGGATTTTAGAATTAAAAAGGCACAGGGAAAACGTTCTGTAAGCCTTTGATTTAAAAATGCAGACTTTACTTTGATACCGACGCTATGGAATAAACATATAGGTGAATGTAGTGCCTATTTTTTCACAGGGTGTACTAGAAAAGTTTAGCGATATCGTAATGGTATCAGGATATTCATGCGGGACAATTGCAATTGGAAACTACTTGAATGGTAACAAATTAAAGTAAGTACAATTAATCTTCTTCCATAGATATAACCAGTTGTATTTCATTAGTCATTTAATGATTAGTTCGTTGGGAAGACTGATTATTTTTGTATGGTCGGAACAAAGTAGGAGGGGCGGATCATTCCCTGCACTGTGATGTGGGAGACGTGAATTAAAGTAAATTTGGTGTAAAAACTGCGCTTCGAATCTTTTTCAACTCCACTCTCCCACTTTGTAAAAGAGGTGCATGGGCTTAGTGCTTAAGAAGTCATGCTTGTATGCGAAGGTAGCGGGTTCGATTTCTGTCGCAAACGCTGCATTGTGTACTTGAGCAAGACACTTTACTTGTTCCAGTCCATTCAGCTTTGCAATGAGTACTAGTACCACGATAAACTGACGTCTTGTCTAGAGGGAGTCATGAACACTCATCTGCTTACGTCACGTGGGGATAAGCACTGAGCCTAGCTGATAAGCCATAAGGGCTCGAGTATGGATTTAACTTCTTCCACTGTGTGATGATGATTATGGCCCTGTTGTTTAAACAAAGAATATTGGTTCACTCAGGAATGATCAAGCTTTAAAGATGTGACAAGTTTAAAATAACTGGCATAGAGTCAATGCCACACCTATAAATTTCATTTGAATAATATTTTCACATTTCTTCTGAGATCTGACCTGATATATATTAACAATTAGGGTAAAAAAGTATATTTGAGACGTGCAAATAATGCATTTACAATGAAAGGCAATGGCGTCTTTTTGGCTACTGTCAAGGAAATTCTTAAATAACACAAGTATGATTGTTAATACTTGTGTCATTGAAAAGCATTCATAAGAAGTAATTATGACTAATGTGTACATTCGTATCAAAGGTGTGCAGTACCATCACGTACACGAAAAATATGTTCGAATATTATTGAGACTCAAGCAAAATATGCCTTCACATTTCGGCAGCCAGTCCCATGATTTTTGTTTGGGGGGCAACCATGAGCGGCGAGAGGTATTTTTGTTGTAGGTAACCAAAAGTATGTCGCCGTAAGGCGACATTACTTTGCGCATAGCGCACAGCCCCACGGCGTGGGGCCGAGGGGCCCGCCTAAGGGCCACTAGTGTGATCCAGGGGCGAAGCCTCGGTGGTGTGCAGGGCGCGAATTCACCGGAAGCTTTAAGAAATTACGCATTTTAAAGATACGAAATGCGTAAAAATTGAAGCCAAATCGCGTGGTGTGTTTTCAAGGAGCGAAGTTTTAGAAATCTACGGGACATGAAGGGAGCTAGGCACTGGCATAAGCCCGGATCTTTTTTGAGGGGGTGAAGAGGGGAAGGGGGGGTAACTGTCTGTGTGATATGTGTCACATAATCTGAAGGTGTGCATTATCGTAAAAGCTCTTGATCAAAAACAAAAACACACATGACAATTAACTTTAAGTAAAACTTGCTCCACTAAGCTCACCTGGCAGTCAGAGAGAATCTTGGACTTTTAGTGTAATAAGAAAATACACAAAAACTTGGAGTTTCGTATTCATTAAGATCCATGGAGACCGCCATTTTAACTTGTGATAACTGCCTGGGTGAAACATATATTTTTGATATGTAATCTATTTTTTATTGGTGTGGGATTGGAAGGGGGGGCATGACCCTGCTCCCCTCTCTGGCTACGCCAATGCCGCCAGTTACTTAAAGTTATTTGATAGTATTAGCGGTTTACCGCTAATGTAACCTACAAACGTCCACATGGTTATTAATAAACGATTACATCATCATTGCAGAATTCATGGGATGACTTTCGCTCGTGATGCAAGATTTTTTCATAAAACCATGAATAAGATGTTAAAAGAGATGGGTCTTCAAAATTCCTCGGAAACAGGGATCAAATCGGAGGACTTGATGGAAATTGAGAACGAGTCCAAAGGTCTGGGATATGGAAAAAGCAACTGAAGAAGAATTGGGTATGTGAACTTGAATATATTCATGCTTATGATTTTTTTTGTTAGTTTCAATTTGTTCCCATGGGTAGTGAGATTACTACGATTAGAGTAGTGAAACATTACAGGAATTTTTCTCGACGTAAATTTTAATTTTCGTGTATATTAAAGAACTGTTAAAGAAACAAATTGAAGTAAAAAGTAGAAAAACACGTTTTGAACTTTCAGTTTAATTATTCTCTTCTTGCTCCGTTGTCCTTTTATTACGTCACTGCATGTACCGCTACCCCACAGACTTGTAAATTGATAGTGGTAAGGGGTGCAAAAGTTCAAGTGAAACAGGTATATACAACCACCATTAAAGGAATTCAAAATAAATCCCTCTGGAACTAATATATACCAAAATGTATAGGGCCAGCTATCCTTGTTAGCTATTTTTTGATCATATTACAAGTTTCTGTGGACTTTTGTGGTTCACGGAACTCAAGATATACAGGTCCACATTAGCATATGCTAATGTCCACATAACATACTAGTGGCTCGGGGACTTAGGAACGTCATGCAACACTGACGTGGTGGGTCATATTTTACGGGGGGAAATACATTTTGGCACTCCCACAAAGATACAAATGCTCATGCGGGTAAAAGTTGGTTCCATGGGCCTAAACTGGCCAAAGGTGTTACCATAGAGGGAACACATGATTTTTAAAATGGGTCGCACCAATTTATTCGTATCATGTGCCTCATACAGCACCCAAAGGCGTGGGATCCAGGGCTTGCATAACGGGGTTGTTATGTTACATAAAATGGCTTTATAATTATCATAACAGATCAATAAAGGGTGAGGTCTAGGGGGCAAAGCTCTGAAGATTCCACCTACTAACATAACAGCGTGAGGTCCAGAGCCTGGCAGGGAAAAGCCCTGACAGGAGTTCAGAGGCGAAGCCCAGAAACTCTAAAGATTCCTCGTTTTTGATATCTTAAAATGGCTTTAAAAGATAAAAAACTTTTAAAGAAAGACAAGAAATCGAAGACTAAAATTATTAAGCCAACAACGTGAGGTCCAAAGAAGAAGTATTGATAGGGATTGAGGGGCAAAACCCAGGAAGCTCTGAAGATTCCATGTTTTGATGGCCC
>JAIGNY010001779.1:47500-57500 GCA_020152595.1 Chiridota heheva
ATATATCTGTCTGGGTTTCGTGATAAGAGATACACGTAGTTTTTCGATTTCAACAAACGTTCTGACTATTCGCACGTATACGTGTTAATAAACTTGTCTATACTCGCACGGATATATCCGTACCAATAGTCGAGCTTAGACGCCCGGACCCGTGCGAACAACCATGCTTACTCGTACGGAATAGTTCAATCAAGCGACCTTTTTTTGCAGTATATATACGTAAGTGCACATATAGGCCTATCACACGTCCATTCTGTCATGTAGCATCAAAAAGTCACTAGTCATATACTTCTGGGGAATCTACCAACTGAACCCTTACCACAGTACCAGGGATTTCCCAAGAGCACGTACCTGTGTCACGGGAGAATTTGTTTTATTTTTCATTTGTTGCAACGTTTGTTGCCTTTCAAGTTTTGTGTGCACACTAAAAAACGGGGAAAATTGTCAACTATTGAATGGCCAATTTCCAACACCATGTGTGTGTGCCCTTACAAATAGAAAGTATCTCTTGAGTTCCCCTTCCCCACATAGGCCCCCTACACATTATTGTTTTGCCCCCAACAAAAACCTCTGGTGGCGCCACTGGCCTTTACAAAGAAGAATCAGTGAAGTAAGTTAGTGCATAGTGGGGATCCGACGCTGGGGTATGTTGGCCCCTTTTCATGTTTTCAAAATGACCACTTCGTTTTCTTGTAACCTCACCGAGGCATGCCCCGATGCTGTAGCGCATTACAGCTCATATACATTACACCACAGTGCCTAGAACCCACTCTTTGTGATTTTCCTTGTAATCAGTGTCCCTGGGAGATGATCCGTGTGAAGGTCTGGGCCCCTAAATCCCATTAGGTAAAAATGTAACGAAGAATTAATACAATGCAATTTATTAGTGCCCCTATTGAGAAAATTCACTTATTATAACTAAAGTATATCATAATGAGAGATGATGAAAAATATTCTTTAAGGCTTGATGAAATCAGAATGTAGAAAGTCCATAATTCGGGCTCCCACTCCCAAAAAGTAGGTTAGACCATTAATTTAATGCAAATTTCCTACATTAA
This sequence comes from Chiridota heheva, assembly GCA_020152595.1. Classification (NCBI taxonomy): domain Eukaryota; kingdom Metazoa; phylum Echinodermata; class Holothuroidea; order Apodida; family Chiridotidae; genus Chiridota; species Chiridota heheva. The sequence goes on from JAIGNY010001779.1 coordinate 48,559, forward strand.
CAATTTTTTTAAACACGTATAGCCTAATTTCCAAGTTGTAACAAGTTTAATCTCAAAAGTTTTTTCTTGGGGCACATTTCATTTTTGGTAAAAGATTTAACTCGTACACGTATAGGCGTACCCCCTCCCCCTCCCATTCACACCCCCTTCCAACCTACTTGACCGAAAATAAATCAAAAAGGCAATTTTCCAGCTAAAACTGGAAGGAAATCGTACAAATGTGGAAGATAGTCTTAGAAAATCGGAAAAATATAATTTATTCTGTGCTTGCCTTCCAATCGTTTGTTTCGGAAAATTTCGAAAAAATTGTCAGAAAAGTAAGATTTTTTTATGTTTTTGCCTTGCGTGCCACAGTGTTTAAAAACAATAATATTGTATGATTTCAAGTTGCTTGGTATTTTCATTGCATTGATCCTACTGTTATAACATAAATGTAGCACTTTAAGGAAATTGGGGGGGGGGAGGCGACGGTTTACAAGTTATGACTGATCAAATTGTTAAGATTTGTCCAATTATGTGTGAGGGGACGCATAGCTCCAAACCTTACTGAGAGTATTTGAAAATGAATGAGAATTAATCTGTCCCGAAAGCATTCCCTTTTTTTTAATCCAAAGCAAAGTACAATTATTTTTATATTATAGAACATAGAATGTTTCCATAAAAACCTTAGGGTCTAGGAGTATATATATATATATATATATATATATATATATATATATATATATATATATATATATCATATATATTAAAGATTCCAGTACAAATTTAAAACATTTGTAAAAAGGAAAAGTATATATTAAAACGTACATATTAAAACACATAGCAGAAATTACAGTAATTCTAACTCTCCTGTCTGTTAGTAAATTGCCGCACGGTAAATGAATGAATTTTTGTAGACGTTTATTCTGTATTTTGGCAATATGTTAGGGTTTCGAAGGTTTCTGTTTGAACGTGCTAGATGACTTTGTAATGTATTGTGTAAAGGATGGTTTTGTTCTTTGTTGATTTTTGTCGCCATTGCAATGAATTCCGATTTCGCCCTGTCATTTAAAATTTCAATAGGCATGGGATAATGAAGGTTAAGAATCTTTGAAGTATACTTTAAAGATTTCCTGATTCTGTCTTTGTCTTTCTGTAAGATTAAATAATAACAAACGGGTACAGCATAAAGAACCTGTGATAAAATAATTGATTTAAACAGATTAACTTTAGCATTAAGATTACAAAAAGATAAAATGTATGATAAACTCGAAACAATATAGTAAACTTTACTTACAAGTTTGGACACATGATGGGGAAAAAGTAAGTTTATCATCAATACATATACCAAGATAATCAGTTTTTACGCATTTTGCAACCTCTAAAACTTGAATAAACATGTCTGATTTTGATTTCAAAAGCCCTGTATAATTTAAAAGGAGTGTCACGGGGGTCTAATCATTAGATTGATGTTCGATTTATCGCTGCCGTATTTTTAGCAGTATTTTTTTCCCCATCAGTTAAGATAAAAAGTACGTCGGAAAGTGTATTGCTGCCAAGAAAGAAAAAATAATAATGATAATTGTCGAAAACCTTTTCGTAATTTCGGAAATTTGTTCGTACTTTTGAAAATATTGTAGCCGCTTTAAAAAGTTGACCCAAAATTGTTCGTAAATTCAAAAAGGTAATCCAAAACTTGTCTTAATTTGGAAAAGTTGGCCGAAAACTTTTGGTAATTTGGAAAAGTTGCCGAGAATATTTTCGTAATTTCGAAAAGTTGTTCTCCAAGCGTAGGCATAATGATCTCATTGAGAATTATAACCTACATTAAAAACCTGTGCTCTGAGCTTTTGTTTTAAGTGAAAAAGCCCTTATGCAATTTAAATGAAATATTTGGTGGTTTGGTGATTGTCATGTTCGTCAAAATATAGCTTATGCGTGTTTGAAAATATGGAGATAAAGCTTCGACGTTATTTTATGCAACCGACCTACATGTACATGTTGCCATCAAGTGCAGCTCTTGGCTGGTCATGTGCATCTATGCACCTTCTCCCCAATCAGCCTTTGGGGAAAGTGGTCAATGGTTAAGTAAAGCTCACGGTCCATCGGGTGGGCCGGGATGTTCAATGGCAGTCCAGGCTGACCGGCGGTAGAGCTCGTCAACCCTATCTGATTCTCTGATCATTTTCGGAAAGAGGAGGATAAAAACCCGGGGTTCATCCTCTTCCCATCCAAAATCAGAAAGTTGTTATGCCAGTTCAGTGTTGTTAACCCAATACTGAGATTGCTGCCGAGTCCAGGCTCATTACAACTGTACAAACAACAAGACACACCCTTTAAAAAAGGGCTGTCATGGCATTTCATTTTTTGTACGGATAGTAACAAAGAAAGCAGTGACGTGTCTAAGGGGGATATTGGGGGCTTAGCCTCCCCCTCACCTCCCTAAATTCTGTCGAAGCCATAAATATAATTGACTGAAATTATCATATAATTCATTACGTTTTTGCATGGATAGCAGTGGCATGTCTAGGGCGGCTGTTAGGCGCTTAGTCTCTCTAAAAATATCATAGCCCCCAAATGCTGTCAAAGTCATAAATATAATGATCTACATCAAATAAACCGTGACTGCATCAAATGTGTAGAAAATAGAAGATAGCAGTTTTGATCGTATCGACTTAGAGTTATCGTCAATTTTGGACCAAAACTTTCACAGTTTGGACCAAAAATCCTTTATTTTAAACCAAACATCTTTAATTTTTTCACCAAATTCTCAAATTTTGACCTAAGAATCTGCATTTTTTGATATCAAATCTTCAGGTCTTTATCAAAAAATCTTCAATTTTGGACCACAACTTTTAAGTCTGGATCACAATCTACAAGATAGAATAAAAAAGCTTTCGGGCTGGGAGGTGAATTTGCAATATCATGGTCCACATCTCACAATAGTTTACAAAGAAACCTGGCAATAACAATTTCAAAATAGATCTTTACCTTTTCGGCCTCGCTTATTGGGAGAAATTGGCAAATTTTCGGGAAATTTTCGTTTTCTTCATTTTCAGGAAATTGTCTTCAATTTCACGAAAGTTTCTTAATTTTCAGGAATTTCTTCATTTTCAGAATATCTTTTCAACTGCGAAATTTTCATGAATTTTAAGGACATCTCGGACAAAAACTTTCCAGTTTGGACCACAATCTACAACATACGGTGAATATCAGGGCAATGCACGATGGTCCCCCCCCGAACATTTTTAAAAGGAATACATTTAAAATATTACCTTCCAATTAAAAGATAGCGGATTAGTAGGCCCAAATGAACGAGCCCCATTTTGTTGAGAAAGTGCCATTTTATAATCTAAAAATATAAAGCACCCAGAATTTCAAGAATGTTTACCCTTTCAGATAAAAAACGAAACCCCCTTTCAAACTGTTCAAATTCCTAAACACCCTTTTGTTGGAAAAGTGTCCTTTTGAAATCTGATAAATAATAAAAAATGATAATTTATGCGAAAAACGACCCCCTCCCTCCTTTCTCCCCTTCCCTATCTCCCTTCTTCCGTTCTTCTTCAAATTCCTGGCTTCGCGCCTGATAAGCAAGGAAATTGTTGAAAATTGTTGAACTTCAATTTATAAGACTCAACTGCAAAAACACATTTTTTTTTTTCAATTCCATTGTCATTTTTCAATGATATGATTTGGGTTTCTTTACTAGGTGTTTCGGCACTTAATACAATTTTACTCCAGATATATTGTCCTTCACATCACCTTAAACTTTAATCCACTTAGTTTTTAGTCAGTCAACTTGGATCAGGAAGTTTTCATTCTGGTTCTATGCATCAGTCATTTGTCCGAATAACAACTCCCTAAATGCATTTACAAAGAATGAAATGTTTTGACGCATTCAAGCACGTAAGTCCAGGATGTTGGCAATTCTTGTACAACGCAAAATGATAGCCTACTTCCACAGCATCTACACTAGGGTCCTTTGTTTCAGCCCACTGAGTAGAAATAATCTTTATTCTGCCACATTTTGCTCACCTCTTTCTATAATAGTAGTGCCCAATTAAAATTGTAATTAGGACTTTTAATAAACTTTTTGTATATTTGTATCGTTTTTACTACCTCTCGATTCATACTTTGTAAAATTAATCACGTAGTATTAAGCTTTATATTTTTCAAAATATATCAAAATCATTAGATTGATTTATGAACGTTTGTAATTATTGACTATGACTAAATTATGACTTTGTCATTATGTGACTGGAACTGGGATAACTTTACCAACAAATGACATGATTTTCAGACAAATTGCATAATTTTTCCCGACAAAATTTTGGGAAGTCATGGTGACGCCCCTGAGGCCACAGTTTCCCCGGGGCCAGTGTATCTGAGGCAGTATGTATCACCAAGATTGTCATGTTAGGTGGTTAATTACCAACAAACAATTTCAGCAGGCCTCATTTGGGATAAACTAACATCAAAGTACTGAAAGCACTGGTGGTGGGTTTCGATTCATAGTTGTCATTTTTGTAATTGACATTTGATTTTATAGGCCATTTTTGCGTTAACATGAAGCTTATAACAATTTAGCAATATGATTTAAAGTATCTGGTCAAAACATTGTCTCAAATCATGACAAGTCAACCAGTAATTACTTAGGAATGCCAGACACCACTGCTTTATTCCCACTTCACGTTTGTGACTCCCAGGCTTCCAGGTACAGTGCATCTCAGAATGTCTCATCATATACTCCTCATAATGGTTCATCCATTACCACACACACTTGTATTCGATTCGCAATGGCTTATACAGTGTATTTGCATTTACCCGTGTATGTATGAATCACATCATAAAAATTGTCATATCGTTTCGCCACAGAAACTTTTTCCATGAAAAATCTACCATATCACATCGAAAAACTTCCTCAGATCTTCTTAGTTTGTGCGGTTTTGAAGTAAGGATCACTTTGGCAATTTTTTAATGCAAAACGTTCTTTGATAAGAACTTCTCTAAAAAAAATGGTTGCTCGGCTCGCTGCGAATTTGTGTAAAAATTATCATATACACAACGATGTTCATTTATTTCTTAGTTTTAGTCCATTTTAAGGACTTACTGACAGGTATTTTTGATGTCATGCCTTGCAGTTCATAATTGATTTTATTCTAATATAAAAATATATCATCAAACGCTCTTTCACAATTCAAAATACAATAAAATTGTACGTTCTATGTTATTCGTGTACACGTTACAAAGTATATGATTTGTTAGAAATAGCAGTCTAGGCTAGTCTATGCATCACGTCACGGAAATGTTCATTTCCTTTCGCCTTTGTTAGAGGTTTAGCATTGTTATCCTGAAAAACAAATCTTCTTCACAACCCGAAAATTTTCTTTTATCTCACACTTTACATGCGTATCTTCTTTTTTAATAAAACTAAAAAAGGAAATACATCAGGAACTGCAAAAAATTCTTCAAAAAAATGAAAATTAAAACAAGATATCGTAGACTATTTTAAAAGAAAGAAGAAGTTAACGTTTTGCAAAGTTTTTCAACTTCCGGTCAGTTCTAACAACTAAGAGTCTTCGAACAAGTTCGAACTCATCAAAAACTATCATCTCCACAAATATTTAACCTCCCAATTTTTTTTATTTTATTAAAAAGTATGATTCAGCTTCAATTTATATTTTTGAGACCCACAATTATAGGGCATAAATTTATCATATATATATATATATATATATATATATATATATATATATATATATATATATATATATATATATATATATATATATATATATATATATATATATATATATATATATATATATATATATATATATATATATATATATATATATATATATATATATATATATATATATATATATATATATATATATATATAGATATAGATATAGATATACATATATATATATATATATATATATATATATATATATATATATATATATATATATATATATTTATATATATATATATTTATATATATAAATATACATATATACTCATATATATATATATATATATATATATATATATATATATATATATATATATATATATAAATATGTATACTCATATATATATATATATATATATATATATATATATATATATATATATATATATATCTATATATATATTTATATATTTATATATATATATATATATACATATATATATATATATATATATATATATATATATATATATATATATATATATATATATATATATATATATATATATATATTATCCACAACAAAATCGATAACCCTCATGCCTCCATAGCCCATATACGACGTGGGGCCAAGGTTACTTCAATATTCATATTAAAGGCTCCCTAACTTTGTCTTAAACAATATCAGCGTAATTTTGTATTCAGTTAATCAACCCAGACGGGAGCAATAAAGCTTTATTGCAATAACCTTTAATCTGTTGATAGCGGAAAGCTTTATAGCCGCTGAGATCTACTGCCCTTGCCCCAGGCCATGAACAAGTCCGCCGTTCAACCAAAGAGCTTCTACTCTTTGGTCCAACTATCTGACAATGCATTTAATATGTCGGTGTAAAATACAAGTCTAATCTTCAAAAGCATACAAGAGAGCATGGGAAAAGTTGTTCTCTCTGCGCAATAATATTTGCATTTTGGAAGTACTAGTCTGCAAATTCCAGTCTGCAGTCTTGCAGTCTGCAAAATAGTAAGACAGCTTCTAAAATAAACCTACGTTTATCGTTCGAGTCTTATCTTGATCCCTAAATCACCTGTGGCTGTTTATACTTTATTTTGACCAGGTTTTCAACTTTGTTCTGAATGTCCAGAGAGTGCTAGCTGCTTTCGGGATACAGTTTTAAGTGTCTGCCAAAACTTGATAACCTATGACCTGCCCATGTTAATATATTTTTTTTTGTATTATTGTTAGAAAACAACAAACAGCTTCTTGCGGTCGTACCAAAGTAATATGAAAAGATCTTTGAGAACAAACATGTGTTTTGTTTCATTAAGTTTGGCGAGTAACTTTTAATCTGTACGGCAGTACGGTGCAGTACGGTCAGATCTTTGACTTATCAGTCAGATGGTCGTCGCAACAAAAAATGAAAAAACGTTTAACTAAATGACGTCACAATGAGTGTTAGGAGAATATGGAAAGTGATCAAAATGAACTGCTTTTTTTATCTTTCTATATTTTCACTTAAAAAATTAGATATTTAGGAATGGATAAAAACGAGGGTGGCCGGTCTTAAACGGCATTTGATACCGCGGATGACGTCATCGTAAGGCGAGCTCAAAGCGCTTAAACCCTGCGATGACGTCATCCTTGGTCTCAAATGGCATTTGAGACCGGCCACCCTTGCATTTATCCCCTAAATATTATGTTATGTTCTAAAATGGCTATGTAGCTTGTTATAGAAGTCCGCCTTGTTTCGACCATGGCCAAGGGGAATTATATACGTGTAATGCCCTGTGAGAGTGCTAAGGTGATACAGTATTCCGCGCGGACTGATTTATTTAAGGAGCAACGTTTTAAATTACATTACGTGATAGATATTACGTCTCATCCATAACAATCGCGCGTTCGATTGCTTGTCCGTCTTGTCAGAGGAAAGAGGGTTAGATCTCAATTTTGATTTGAAATTTGACATAGACAGTTTTTTAAAGGCAATCAGAGAATAAGACAGTTGATAGTTATATAGAAGCAACTAAAACTAAGCCTATATTCTCATGAAGAAAAGCCTGCAGCAGACGACAAAGGTCTAAACTTAAAATTGCTTAAGATTAAAAAAGATATGTGTATGCAAATTCCGTGGAAATATCAACATATACACGAAATAAAACACTACCAGCCTGAGCTAAAGAGTCAGAAAAATAAAATGATATGTAATTAATGTTGCATTTTTGAACATTTTAAGTAAATTCCTTTTTATATCCCTTCAAATGGTATACCTGTCAGTCTGTATGTTAGTTGTTGCTAGTACAGTAGGTCTAGTAAATTTAGATTCTGAGCTGTATTTACGTATCTGCATGCAGCGTATCTGTACTGTATATAGCATGCACGATTTCTTTAACCTTGACAAAGCGTTGTTTGTGTACAAAACAACAGCTGCAGCGCATACGTACATAACTAAAAATAGAAATTGTTTTTTGCGATTGGTTGTTTAATCACCAATGCTGTATTGTTATGTTGCGTACCAACAAATTACAATATGTAATGATTATATTCATAAACTTGTTAGCAATTACTGTTAAAAAAAAGTTTCCGTATTTTGTTTCATTCTTTTATTTAATGGTAATGGTTCATGCTGTTATAATTAATAACGTATTATTCTATCTGTCTATACAATTCAGTATTAAAAATCAAATTTCTTTGTTGTCAGTGATATTTTATTTTGATGATTAATTGCTATTTGATACTAAAGTGGTAGGTATGTCCCGCCCAGAATTTCAAAATTGGGCTGCAGTATCAGAGTTTTTTAGTAACTGCAGTATGACAGTTTATAATTTAGATACCTGCAGTTTGAAAATAATTTATTTTTGATACCTGCAGCTTTCTCGGCGCTATTAGCAGATTAAAGGTCATTGCGATAAAGCTTATTGCTCCCGTCTGGGTTGATTAACTGAATAAAGAAGCCCGCGGCTATTGTTTAATCTGATGTTCTTTCATTTATAGCTGAGCGTTTTTTTTTTTTTCTTTCGACTTCCATTTTGAATACATTAGTAAACTCGTTCGTGACATACTATTTAAATAGACTATTTAAGACTTATTCTCATTAACATTCATTACAGAACTCGCCCCTTGAACAGAACTCCGTCCTGATTTTCTGTGCCTGTGGCATTCCAGTAACCGCATTTGGCGGTTTGCAATTTCCAATTTATTTCTAAATTATTCCACTTCACGTTTTAACAAAATTTGCCCTCTAAAGGTGTGAAATATGTGAAATTT
>JAIGNY010001779.1:62500-92500 GCA_020152595.1 Chiridota heheva
GCAATATGACCCCTTTTTTCACCTTCCGAAGGGAATTTCCATCCCACCATAGGCGTATGGGAGACGTTGAATTGTAGGCGATCTTGATTTTTCCCGAATAAGTGGAGTAGTTACCACCCCTCCCAAAAATAAAAATAAAAAGTATGCAAACCTAAAAGAAGTTGTATTTACGATTGTTCGGGCAAAGATACCAATTATTTTCTCCAAATCCTTTTTTTTTTTTTTTTTGTAGCTATGCAATATTTTCTTTCGATATTCATCAAAGCTTCCCGAAAATAACAAAATGCAGGAAAATTGCACAAAATTTGAAGCAAACTTCACAAAATGAAACAAATTTCACAAACATGAAGGATATTTTATGAAAACTGAAGAAAAAAATTCCATAAAATTGATAGAAGCTTCTCGAAAATTTTCCGAAACTTCCATAACAGAAGGGAATTGCAAAATTGAACCAAATTTTACAATAATTGAAGACAACTTTTCGAAAATGAAGAAGAAAAAAACTTCCCGAAAAAGCTGAAGGAAGTTGCACGAAAACTGAAGCGAATTTCACGGAAATGAAGAAATTGCTCCAAAATTGAAGCAAATTCCACGAAAATTAAAGATTTTCCGGAAATGAAGATTTCCGATACAAAATATACCATATATTCAGACTCTTCAAAATTATTTCGTTAGATCTTCATTATTCCTCTATTAGGACCCCTTTTTGACCGAATATATCTAGTTCTTTTGCCAGAATAGGTCTGTTTTTCCCCGCCCCGCCTTGCACGCCTATGCACCTACTTCCATTTCCAGCGGCAGATATAGACTGGCCTGTCAATCGACCGAGGCTGGATCGTTGAGCCGATGGCCCCGAAGGGAGGTTGACGGCGGTCGTAGGCCATAACACATGCATAATTAAAATAAGTAATAAGTAATACTAATCAAAATAATTGAGGGGAAATTGCCCGTCCCCCTTTCTCCCAGTAGTCGTATCTACGCAGCTCAAATATACATTTAACAATGAGATCCAGGGGCGTAGTCCCGGAAGCTACACAATTGTATCTCTTTCTATGTGAATAGTGCAGTGCACCCTATTTTGGTGTGAAAATGGTTGGTTCCAATATCATTTCCATCACTTCAAATTTTTATATAGTTTTCTACTTATATTTATTCATTTATTTATCATGTTTATTATTGTTATTATTATTATTGTTGTTATTATTATTATTATTACTATTATCATTATTATTATTATTATTATTATTATTATTATTATTATTATTATTATTATTATTATTATTATTATTATTATTATTATTATTATTATTATTATTATTATTATTATTATTATTATTATTATTATTATTATTATTATTATTATTATTATCATTATTATTATCATTAATATTATTATTATCATTATTATCATTTTATTTGAGGGAGGGTGAGAAACGATACTAAGCGACACTTTCGCTCGCCCCCATGTTGAAAAAGAAATCGCCGCCACTGCGCCATGCGATTTTGTTTTAATAATTGAAAACATATATTGGTATAATTATAACTAAGTCATTTTTATGCTAAGATAACACGTAGCCTAATAATGTCTGGTTGCACTGTTGCAATACGCGACTTTTAGAGTCCGAACATCTGGACCATGGAATGCCATTTTATCATTTACTCTGGAATTTCAGATACCTGAAATCAATTTTGGATATTCAAAATTGAATTTCAGAATTTCCGATATCCAAAATTGAATTTCAGATATCCAGAATCAAATTTTTATATCAAGAATCTAAATTAAAACTTGAATTTTGTAATTTTGGCAGTGCCAGTGGCAGTAGCACCTGCACCCCGGACCGGATCCGGGGTGACCGACTGGAAGTCTTCGTCGCCATTCCTAGCCCTAATCCAGTAACCGCGAACTCAACATTGTCTATTAGCCGAAGCGTGGTTGACTTCTTTATTGACCACGGCCCGATCCCTACTTGGCATGTGCATGTGCTGTGCAGACTTTTATAGCCGCGTGGCGTAGTTATGACCTGCAATGATTACTCCTATTGCACATGTAATTTCAGATATTCAAAATTATATTTTTGATATCAAAATTAAAAATTCGAAATTTTATTGTGGATATCAAAAATTGTATTTTGAATTATTTAAGATTTTAAGAATTGTATTTTGGATATCCAATTATTTAATATTCAATTTCGGATTTCCAAAATTCTATTTTTGATATCTGAAATTGAATTTTGGATATCAAGAACTCATTTTAATCGAAGTCTTAATGTCGATATCTGTAATTGAAATTTTGATTTTTGATCTAAATTACAACTCTTGATATCAAAATAATTTAATTTTGATATCAATTCTTGATAAAATAAAATATTAATTTTGGATATCCAAAATTAAATTTCAGATATCCGATATAATTCCAGATATTCGAAATAATTCCAGATATCCGAAATAATTCCAGATATTCCTAATTTAATTCCAGATATCCAAAATTTAATTAAAGATATCTAAAATTGATTTCAGAAATCAAAAATTCAATTTTGGATTTCCAAAATTAATTTTAGATATATGTAATTACAGATTAAATGATCAAATGGCGTTCCATACGGGACCTATTTTTCAATTTGTGATTTTTTTCTTTTCAGGCAGGTATGCGTGATGGTCATGTTTTATTGAAGGTGACGGCATTCCCTCCCCTCACCCCCTCCCCACACACAAAAAGGTGTTTTAAATCTAAGGAAGAAGTCCTGGTAAGGGTGAAGCCCCGGAAGATCCACGTTTCTCGTGATTTTGATAGCTGAAAATTGTTTAACTTGTAACGTGAAATCTAGCAGAAAGTCCCCACACGCCCTACGCTTCTCATGAATTTGGTGGCAAAAATTTACTTACGAGTGTAAAATCTAAATAGGGACCCAGGGGCGAAGCCTCTGAAAGTCCTACGTTTCCCGCATAGGCGTACGGGGAAATTTCACGTTTTATTGAGGGGAGGGGGGCAGAACATATTTTTCCGAAATATTGGCAAGATTGATAACTTGCCTGAATTTTGACTGGCATGATTATGTTGCTAAAATCCACGTTCCATGTTCCCTCATTATCAAAGATAAGAAGGCCAAATCACATAAGTTGGTCAAAGCTTTAAAGGTATATGGACGTGTAGCAGCATCTTATGCTAAACAAAAATTAAATCCATAAAAATAATGAAAATAGCATAAAATTTCATCTAAATCGGTTAAAAATTGACCAATTTAGCTGTCAGAGCATTTTGAATTTTCAGGCCAAAATATGCACATCTTTGTTCCTCTTTAAGTTCCTTTTGTGATGTATGACAGTGCAGAATTCCGATTTCCTTATGTAATCTTTTTTTTTTTTTTTTTATTGCTAGTTATGCATTATTTGTAAAAAAAAATGGTAAGGAATTTTAACCAAACCTTTTTAAGTGTTGACCATAACCTTGACCAAAATCAGCAGGAATAGACTTTGACATCATTTTCAGTAACTGAAATTTGGGAAGAAAATATAAAGAATTACATAAAGCTTTTCAGCTACTTGCGTGGTCATACATCACAAATTTAAAATAAATCATGCATTTACTGCAGATTGCTAAAACTTCCAAAATTATAGTTACGTTCTATTAACAAGATTTAAAGACTGTTGCGTTTAGAATTTAATGCTCCTCTTCGCTTAAAGATCTCTAGGCGTCCATAGAACGGCCTTTAAGTGAAAATTGAGGGGACCATTTTTATCTCAAAACTCACAAGGAAATGTGATTACGTCATGATCTGATATTAAAGTTATGTCTTTTTCATGGATGAAACCGAGGGGAAAGCGGTCGAGAGGGTGCAGTGGTAAGATCCCCTTTCCAAAAAGGAAGAAAGTGTTTGACCAATTTTGCAGCTAAAGAAATTGAGAGGACCCATGTAGTCTAGAAACGAAACATACTATTACTTTAATTTCTATAAATTGAAAATCAAAATATGTTATGGCCTTATTTTTTGGATTTGTATTTAAACAGACTGTGAAATGGGGATGGGTAACTCTTAGAATACTTTCACTTGTTCAAAATTCAAAATTGAAATTCAAAATTGATTGGCTACGGCGATCCCCATCATTTGACCATAGACATTTTTAGCATACTAACTGGGCGACCGTTTGGTCGCCAAGTGGAAGAAAAAAAATGATGTACTGGGCGACGGGGATTTTCGCCTTGGTTAAAAAAAATGGCTGCTCCCATATACAGTCGTATAATTCTTTTTTTTAAACATACAGCATCATATGAAATCAAGTGTATGCATGTTATGTCAGACTCAGGGCGTGTCGGGTTGTTTCACCCCTAGAAAAAAAATCGTAGGGCAATAAGATTTTGACTACTTCGACGGGAAAAAATGGCCCAGTATTAAAACAATTGTAGGAAAATTGATATGGTTATTATCTTAATTTTATTTAAGACAAAATACTTTTGAAAATGTTCTGCCTAATATCATTATTGTTTTATTTTCTTCATGGCCGTACTAGACCCGCCCCTCCCCTTCCCCTGATTGGCCGGACACCGATCTTAGTTGGGTAGAGATGTAGAATGTTGGAGGTAGGCCTACTTGTACAGTTGTATCAGATTATATCTCAGTCATGCCCGACTCAGCTAGATATCAGAATCTATGTCCTATCAACCTCCGGCTCGGTATGATGCTGACAACATACCTGGGCACTTCGTCGGGCGGAGATGTAAAATGTTGGATGTACTGTTTAAATCAGAAATACATCTCAATCATGCCTGAATCGTCTAGATGTATCAGACTGTCAGAATAATGCAGTGGCGTGGGAACAATTTTTTTCTTAAGAAAGGGGGGGGGAAGCTTTATTTCTCTTAGGACCTCGACCCCTATCCCCACCCAGAAACCTCGTTTTTGGCATGGTTTCTTGGGCATGTTTGGCGCTTTGGTCATTTTTTCTCTCTTTTTTATCAAAGAAGAAGGAACAAGTGACATTCTTGTTATCTTCTTTTTGAACTGCTAACAGACTTGCCGGCAGTAGACATGCGTGCACGTACAACGGTACGTAAAATTTGTTATGTACGTACAACGGTACAAATACATTAGGTGTTACAGATGCCCGCACGCGTAATTTTGTTTTCTTTCCCAGGAGTGTTTAGAACAATTTGCATTATTATTAGTTGAAAATCCTTCTAAATCACTGTCTAATTTTCAACGGAATAAACGCAAATTGCCCTACACACTCCTGGGAGAAAAGAAATTATGCTGCCCACCCTCAAAGTCTGTGGTAGCACGCAAATGTTATGTTTAATACAGCTTCGATTAGCCCAAAATGATTATGAGGGTGCTAAGAAGTAATAAAGTCTCTATCGAAATTATATTACCTTTTTTTATCAACATAATCGAAGAAATTAGAACATATGACAATATCCTATAAAGTTATATTTTTTATCAGTTATCAGTGTCACCCGCAAAAGCCATTTTTCATAAATATCTTGAAGGAAACCACTCTTCTGTTTTAACAGCATGTTTTGATAATTTTATGTGTGCACAAAAATTTCCTTGACACTTACAGAAGTTACAACAATTATGACTACACGGATAAAGTATCATCGATCATCGACTAACAAACTTTACTCAACCTTCAAGCCTATGGTTTATAAGATTATCCACAATATTGTTGAAATTCAAGTTATTCCCTATTTAATTCACACAGTGTGAATATATGCACCATAGACACCCAATGGAAATATAATATCAACCCCAAAAGGTATTCACACATGAATACCAATTTAAATAAAAAAAAATCTTTTTTTTCCATCCAACTTTGACAGCCTGGAACAATCTCTATTGCTAATGTTGCCAGCCGTATAGCAACTATAAATGACAAAGATTACTTCAAAGATTAGTTACATGAACTAATATTCTTTTGCCCTTTCCTATACGTCTAGTTCACATCTCTGGTTTACACTTTTTGTATTCCTACTACCTTGCACAAAGGTGTTCAGTTATACCATTCTGGCTGTCTAGATGGTTCTTCAAACACTAGTACTTAAAGTCAAAACAATACTCGAAAAAAGAAAAAAACATTAATGGCCGAAATGAGTCACAGTAGAATTAGGGTGACCGGTCTGGCCGGTACACACGTCAGCATGCCACTGAGTACATTAGTACAACACAAGACAACGGATGACAGAGCAGCCGGATAAAATACCGGTGCACACGTCATCATTAGAGTTTGGCTTGGTTTGGGTCGGTTTGGCGTAGTCTTAATCGGTTTGGCTTGATTTGGGTCGGTTTGGCTCGGTTTGGCTCAGTTTGGGTCGATTTGGCTTGGTTAGGGTCGATTTGGCTTGGTTAAGGTCGGTTTGGCTTGGTTAAGGTCGGTTTGGCTTGGTTAAGGTCGGTTTGGCTTAGTTTCGGTCGGTTTGGCTTGGTTTGGGTCGGTTTGGCATGGTTTAGGTCGGTTTGGCTTGGTTTGGGTCGGTTTGGCTTGGTTTGGATCGGTTTGGCTTGGTGTTCGTTTGGCTTGGTTTGGGTTGATTTGGCTTGGTTTGGGTCGGTTTGGCATGGTTTAGGTCGGTTTGGCTTGGTTTGGGTCGGTTTGGCTTGGTTTGGATCGGTTTGGCTTGGTGTTCGTTTGGCTTGGTTTAGGTTGATTTGGTTTGGTTTGAATCGGTATGGCTTGGTTGGGTCGGTTTGGCTTGGTTTGGGTCGGTTTGGCTTGGTTTGGGTCGGTTTGGCTTGGTTTGGGTTGGTTTGTTTTGGTTTGGGTCGCTTTGGCTTAGTTTGGGTCGGTTTCGCTTGATTTGGGTCGGTGTGGCTTGGTTTGGGTCGATTTAGCTCGGTTTGGCTTGGTCTGGCTCGGTTTGGATTGGTTGGTTCGGTCTATGTTTTTACAAACGCTCGGTCTGAGGTATATATATTATCATCTGATAAAAAAAATTCTTAACTTTCAATGAAAAATATATTTTGTTCTGTTATGACGTCCGAGCTATTTCGATCTTGTAAAATAGACCAGATATGCTAAATGCACAGACCTTAGAACTTCAGTTGGCTTTCCCACTCCCCCTCCCCCCACCCCTTCTCCTCCGCAACGGCTCCGCCCAGGAGTCAAGAATGGGTGACAGGAACACAAAGACACAAGACCTGGAAAACGAAGACCTATAACCGGAAAAACCATACAATTACTATTACAATTAGTTAAAGAAACAAATAGTTAAAAAAAAATAATGCCGTAAAGCAATTTATGATGCATTTAAAAGCAGTCGAAGTGGGGATGGCAGTGGGGGAGATGGGATTCGGATCAAGGAGGTATATATATATATATATATATATATATATATATATATATATATATATATATATATATATATATATATATATATATATATATATATATATATATATATATATATATATATATATATATATATATATATATATATATATATATATATACATATATATATATATATATATATATATATATATATATATATATATATATATATATATATATATATATATACATATATATGTATATATATATATATATATATATATATATATATATATATATATATATATATATATATATATATATATATATATATATATATATATATATATATATATATATATATATATATATATATATATATATATATATATATATATATATATATATAATTGAGTAGTAAATCCACGTGTTGATCCATAAAAGTAAAAACACTGAAGAAGGACACAGGCGTGTCCGAAAATTTTGTGATTTTAAAATAAAGTTGATTCTATAGACATCATCATCTTCCTGTATTTTGTTTTTTTTATATATATATATATATATATATATATATATATATATATATATATATATATATATATATATATATATATATATATATATATATATATATATATATATATATATATATATATATATATATATATATATATATATATATATATATATATATATATATATATATATATATATATATATATATATATATATATATATATATATATATATATATATATATATATATATATATATATATATATATATATATATATATATATATATATATATATATATATATATATATATATATTCATGTATATATATTTATAATATAATATAATTTAATTTAAGTGTAATCATTGTATTCCATGTCTCGTTTTCCCCTCAGATTTCATACTTAATACAGCTGCCACCACCGGAATATTTCTGGACCCGGTTTACTCTGGGAAGGCAGCACTCCACATGGTGCGGATGTTGAATAAATCACCAGAGAGTTTTAAAGGCAAAAAGATCCTTTTTTACCATTCAGGTTAGTTGTTAAATATTGATTATTTTTTGTGACGTACAGGATCCGGATTCAAATTTCCGAAGATGTTAGATATAACTGCTTCATGAGTTTATCAAGCTATATTTGTTTTTTGCCTCAGGCATGCTTACTATCGTGTTCGATCCCAGTGGTTAGGTATCTACAGTGAGAATTCTCGGGATCCACAGAAGTGAGGAGCAACTAAATGGGACGCTCTTTTAATTGAATTTCAAACATTTTGTACTAAACCTGTCACAACTCACATTTCTTTGACGATTTTTCAGTAAGCGTTTTGACTCGAGCATGTTCTTTAAATTTCACATCCCATTGACTTAACGTAGGGAACGAAAATTTGAGCGACCATTTGAAAAAACCCACACATTTGAGAAATGCTTTTTGGAAAAGTACTTATATTATAGAAGCCTTTTTAATGAAAAATCGAGCTCCCCCACATTCTTGTATGGCTAGCTAACCTTGCTACAGTACTGTTCATAATTCATTCGGGACTTGTTGGATTTTTCCAATTTTCCCATCCTGTTCACATGCACACTCACATTTTTGCATTTTAACACCTGAAAATTCAAGACTGCGAGAAGCAGCTGTCATATGACCAATGTTTACCTAGATTGATAAAAGTTTGGTCATTTTCATCGATGTCTGAAGCAATTCAGCTATATTTGCATGTAAGTCAGTGTACTATAGCTGTTCATACAGTAGGCTACCTCTTTAAAGGAATCTTCCACATATATTTTATTTTTTCTATATAATAGAGAGAACAATATAAGAAACAAAGTGGTCAAAAAATTATGTTAATGTCTTTCTCCGTTTAGAAGTTACAAAATTTTAAAATATTTTTGAATTTAGACAACAGTGACTGATTGGCAACATCTGTGATGTCATAAAGACAATTTCAACAAAACGTCTTTTGTATTTCTTTGAATGTAATTCGGATTTTGTTTTCTTATTGTAAATGTGATGTACACCAAGAAATTTAAGACAAAATGTTATCTTGTAAATTATATATTCCACCGTATTCTATATTGAACCAAAAATGCTGTTCGATAATGTAAAAAAAAATGTGTGATTAAATTGATAAGAATTACATAAGAACTGTGCTGGAATTGTCTTGATGACATCACCAAGCTGAAAGACATACTGTACGAAGTGTTTTTAAGAGCATTTTTCTACTCTTTAAATAAGTTCTAAACGGAATTAAGATATTCACATAGTTTTTTCACCTGTTTGTTTATACAAATTTTCTCTATCATATATGAAAAAATAAAACTCCATGGAAATATTCCTTAAATTGTTATAACTTTTAAACGGAATGAGATATTAACACAGTTTTTTCACCACTTTGTTTCTAAAAAAATTCTCTATCATATATGAAACAATGAAAATCCATGGGAATATTCCTTTAAGCTTGGTGTATCATTTCAATGTCAAATTTATGTAGGAAACTTGCTTGACTTGATTTGCTTGTTGTAAGCTTCCATTTGCACGAGTATTTACCTTATTATCACAGCATTTTGGTAACCGTCACTTCAAAATTGGCAAACTATCACATTTCACCTTTGACATTTTACCCACGTATCTATTACCGCATCTTATTTGGGGACACTTCACTCCCCACATCCGTATATTTCTACTAAAAACCTCATGGGACCGACACTAATTGTAAAGCTCATTTTCAACTATAAGCTCCCAGTCATTCATGGAGACTGGAAGCCTAGTTGGTCATAAAGGGATTATCTCATAACATTGTATGCGATGGACTGGTGTCCTGTCCAGGGGGAGTCATGTGCTCTCATCCGCCTATGCCAAGCACCGGTAGTATGGATGTGATTTAACTATCATGTTGAAATGATTACATTCAAATAATGTAGTAATTTTTACCAAATTTTGTACAACTTCACCAATTTTTGTTGAATTTGACAAATTTTTGTTCACTTTGACAAATTTTTGTTCAATTTTACCAATTTTTGTTCAATTTTACCAATTTTTGTTCACTTTGACAATTCTTTGTTCAATTTTATCAATTTTGTTCAATTTTACTCATTTTTGTTCACTGTTACAAATTTTTGATCAATTTTACCATTTTTTGTTCAATTTTCCCAATATTAAGTGAACAGGTAAATTTTGGATAGTTACTCATCTCGTTAAAGAATTACTTACGTATTATAAGAAATGATCATGATTAAGTCGAGCATTTGTATCAAAGGTTTTCGGTACCTTCACGTGTACGAAAAGAGTGTTCGAATATTCTTGAGACTCTGGAAAAATACGCTCTCACGTTTCGAACAAGAACTCACTTAATAAGCTGTTTGAACAATCTACAGACTGTTCTTCCTCTTGTTAGATATAAATTAATGAGTATAGGTGATGTGCATTACAATAATCATAATTTTTCTTCATTATAGGTAGCATATTGGGACTTTTGATGGCAAAATTAACGAGTTACTCAGAAAAGAGAGGTATCAAGCAGAATTTATGATTGGACAAAACTGCAAGAGAAATCTCCGAATGTCCAATGAACTTGCTCATAGGAGTCATACCAACCTATCCATATGCCAAACCCAGCAAAAAGTTGCAACACATTTTGCCTTATTTTATGTTCTGTTTTAACAAAATTAAAATGTATTATTGCAGAAACACAACAAACTATATTAATTTTCATTGCATTTTAAATGATATAGCTATAACGTATTTTATTTGATTTAAAAGTGATAATGTATTAATATTTTGTAGACCATTCTACAACCATACAAAATAATGTTACCAATTTAAAAATATTTAGCAAATAATTGTATAACATTGATAAAGCATTTTTGTATTTGCAGGGTAAAAATATTTTTCAGTATTTTATAATACAATGTAAATGATTGTCATATTTATTATATTTATGAGTCAATAATTCCAGAATTTGGAAAACTCTTCCAGTTGATGCTGTTGGTAATATAGCTGATAACGGCATCCAAGCTCTTAAGACACCTTGCCCATCATTATCTCCTGTCTGTGAGATGATCAAAGGTTTTGATCTGTTTGTAGTGGTTGACAAATATATTGGTGCATATCATTGGACTGCCTTTGTTACATGCTGACATGCATGTGATGTTTATAATTCCTTTGTTTTTAGCTATCCGTTTTTGCTATTTATTTTCATTTTTGTTTGTGGTCTTGTGCACATGTTTTTATTTCTCTGAAGAGCAGTGAACCTTATATTTGGCCCATCGGAGTCACTTAGTTATATACTGGTGTGGCTATTGTTTACACTTGCACTTTATATAAAATATATAAAAAAATCATTCAGAACGGATTCAGATGGTGCCCTTAATAATGGAGTACATAACGACCTTGATTAGATTAGATTTGAAAGGAATATAATTTACATGTATTGTATCATCAGAGACGATATAGGAGCTCTTTACCAGTTCGGTTCGTACCCCGATCGGGAGAATAGTTTTGTTCTCCCGATCGAAGGATCCTTTATAGAGGTATCCCACAATGCATCTATGTAAATTCAAAGTTTGTATCGGAATAACATAAGAATCAGAAATATTACGAGCGCGGGGAAATCAATCACTGCGAAGGGTTCAAATCTTTCTTCACAATTTGAATAATTGGCATATGATTTATCATTTCACCGAAATCACCAGATTTCGAGAAATTTTAGGAAAAGTTATGAATTCTTATTATGTGCTACTGTTAGGCAGTCGCGCTTTAACTGTTTACCAAGGTTTTCTGACATTTTGAGAAATAACTTGGGGATTTGTGAAAATTATTAAGCAATAACTGCGTGATAATAACGAAGTTATTTTACTTTCGCAAAATTGAACATGAATAAAGCAAACTTTATTACAAACTTTCAATGAAACGACTGATAAGCGTCTATGACTGAAACTTCACAATACAAATGGAGGTTTCCATATATCACTGTAAGCTCAGTGCGTATTCTTGAGTCTCCCGAACGGGTGACTTATTGAGTCCCCCGATCGGCAGTACGAACCGAACTGTTTTCAGGAATTAAAAGATTAGTTCAGGTTCAAGAAAGATGACTTTAAATTAAACGAAATGGTAAAGAAAGTATTCCAAAGTCTTATTCCGTTAAAGAGACATTCAAGTTTAAAGTTCATTGGGTACTTAGAAATAAAGTGAAATCAGACTCAGATTCTCCTTTCTATGTAATCTATCATTTTTTGTCTTGCGATTTTTGGGCTTAAAAACCATTGGACATGTCAGGGAAAATAGTAAAAAAGAATCTGGTAAGGGTTGTTATAATTTACCACCTGAAGTTCGAGGAAAAAATAATTCAAATAGTAAAAAACGTTGAATTTTATTTTTAGAAAACATTGTAATAATTGTAAAGAATGTGATAATCAGGACGCCATCTTTCTACAGTAGACTAACTACACCAGTCATTTCTACACCAATAAGACAGAGCTTTAAACTAAACTTGAATATCTCCTCAATAATATATATATATAGAATAAGATATAAAAGTTGTTTCTTCACCATTTTGTTTCTATTAACGTCGATTATGTTTCATATCAGATGGAAACTGCTGAACAGTGGACAGAATAGATCAAATGGATTTTATGATTGGACGGTGCCAGAAATAGCTCCGCGTACTCATATCACTCCGGCTGCCGGGTGAGCAGTTCTTTCAGAAGAAGACATGGCCAGGATTTGTAGAGGGGAAAGTCAAACGTGTGTGTGTGTGAGGAGAGGGGGTAGGGTGGGGTGCAAAATTATGCAAAGATGCAAAAAAATCACCTTGCAAAAGATACACATTTGGAAAAAAGTGGGTGCCCCCTTGCCCCCCTCAAATCCCGCCTATGGAAGAAAAGATAATCGCATGACCAGATGACTGATTTAAACCACATACTATATGTTCTATAAGCTGCATGATTAGACTGATAATAAAGTAAAAAGCGAATAGTGTCAACTACACTATAAAACCATTTTTGAAATCAAATTGTATGTATTTATAAAGCATGCCTGAAAAGCATGTCTGATACGCGGGAAAAAGTTATTTCTTTTACATTTCTTCATGAAATATGCATGTCTGATGTTTTCGTATGTGTTTGGCTTGGGAAAGAGGGGCTAATCGGAAACATTCGTGATCGAAGCTGCCAGTCGGTATTTGTACCTTTCAATTAGCAGTTAGGTGTGTGGTAGATGTATCATTTCTTATTTCTTTGTTTGGTTCTGGCAGGGGCGAGGCTCTCCTATCTGCCTATACAGTGTGGGTTTTCTGGTAAAAAACAAATTCAAATTGTGCAATATTGCCGATAATGCCATTTTGTCGATGTTGTTTATATTATTATCAAATTTTATCATTTGTTGTCTTTGACTCTTTTTTACCGACGGGACTTCTCCCTTTCTCGAATGATTGTAGATTCTGTTATGCCTTATATGATGAAATGAAGAAAAATAAACTAAGACGTCAATAATGCATTTTTGTCCAAGTTTTATTTCTCTACATATAAAATTTACAATCCTTAGTTGTTCCTGGTCACCATTTACGCAACTTAAATGCTTCATTTGATGAATTCTCCCATTCACCTGACTGACCGTCCATAAACATATAAAGATGGGGGGCATGGTCACCACCCAACCCTTTTGTACTTGCTAAATTGATCTCAGCAACAACAAAAACAAATTTGATATATGTGTTAACTAAACTGCTAAATAAGACTATCATTCAGTACTGCTTGGTACCGTAAAATACTCAAAATATATTCATAATTAAAACGTTTTCTTGATGAAATCATTTTAGGGGTGGGGAACAGCGGTCATGATGGAAAACGCTTTAGAGTCCGAGAATAAGAACAATCCACAAATACTATCATATGGCATGCAGAGGAAAAGCAAGCACCCATACCGTGTGATCAAGGGCCTGCTCAAAGGGGCGTCCAAAAGCTCTAAAGATTTTCATATTTTAAAGTCCTCATAATGGCTTCATAGTTTGATAGTTTGCAAATGTTTGGATTAATGTAGGCATAAATTGAATGGGAATACATTTTACACTATTGAAAAAAGACATTTTGCCATTTCATTAATAACTTGATTACAAAAAACAAAACAAAATGGAAAACGAAAAGCTTTTATGTGTTTATGGGTAATTCCCAAAATGATTTTATGTATTATATATGCATCATTCACACAGTTACTTTTTACACTTCAAAGATTTTGATGAACGATAGGAACACTTAATTGTTCTACTCTCATTCTTGATGAAATCAATTGCAAAATGCGTACACCAATTTGTTAATCAAATTCTCGCCCTGGGCCCTATGGGTGTATAGGAAGGATACCTTTTAAAGGAGACAAAGTCTGATACAATCATTATTTCATATGATAGAGGATACAAATCTTAACCAATATATTTATATCGATATTCTTTTTATTTTCATTTTTTTTAATTGAAAAGTTTATTGTCTTAGCATTCATATAAACCGTCAAGCTTGTAGTGAGATAAAAAAGGAAAGGAAAGAAAATCAATTTTGAAAAAAAAGAAGTTTAATTGCACTTACGTTTTGAACCCCGTGGGTCTTTAAAGGTTAAAGATTTTTACCAAAACTTGAAGAAAACTTAAAGAAAATTGGAGGAAATTTTATGAAAATGATTGAAGCAAGCTTCCCGAAATTGAAGAAACTTCCACGAAAAGGAAAGCAAAATTTTCGAAAAGGAAGGAAAAAACCTCAAAAATTGAAAAAAAAATTTGAATTAAATGAGAATTAAAGCAAATTTCACAAAAATTAATGAAAATTGACGAAAATTAAAGGAAATGTCCCAAAATTTAAAGAAAACTTCCAGAATATTGAAGGAGTATCAATGATAATGATCTAAGCAAGCTTTCGGAATATTGAAGAATATTTCACAAAAATAAAAGAAATTTTTCAAAAAAAGGAGGAAATTCCCCCCAAAATGGAAGAAAATTATCCAGAATATGTAAGAAAATGCCCAAAAATTGAGAGGAAAACTTAAAGAAATTTTCGCGAAAAGGAAGGAAAACTGAAGAAATTTGAAGGATATTTCACAAAATAAAGGAAGTTTTCCGAAAATTGATCGATGTTTCCCAAATCTGTTACTCAATGTTGACTATTGAGTTGGACGATATTAATAATATATTCATTTCATAGAAATACTTTCTTGGGCTCAAAACTATACCACTGGAGATGCAATCACAATGAATTGGATTCAGGAAGTGGGGATCCCTCAGTTAGTATGCCTATTTTAAAATAGGCTACCTTCCAATACTATGAGCGTTTTGTCAATTGAACTGTAATAAGTGTTAACTCGATGACGGTCTTTTGGAGTCATTACTTGTCAATTTGTTGTTGCGTCCTCTCCCATATGAGCTTGTAGTTCCCTTGTATGCATCTGCAACATAATATGTATATATATCAATCTTAAATGGGATAACCTCACCTGCCACCTCCTCCTCCGGAAACTCTTTTCTCCCACCCTCTGCAGGAAAAGTGTTCTTTTCTTCTGGATACCCAGCCATGTTGGCATCCCTGGCAATGACAGGGCTGATACAGCCGCTAAGCTTGCCCTTAACCTCCTCCCTTCCCTTTTCCCAAAACCTCTCTGACATCAAACCGCTTTATCGCTTCTCTTGTTCGTGACCGCTGGCAAACCTTATGGAACTTCCAAATTGATAACAAACTCCATGTTATCCAGCCCACAATCCCGATCAAATCCACCATCAACAACCTTTCTCGTATCGACAACGTTCATATTACCCGTCTTAGAATTGGTCACACCCACCTCACTCACTCCCACCTCCTTATTGGTTCCCCCAACCCTCTGTAACAATTGCCACTGCATCCTCACAATCCAACACGTTCTCCTTGCTTGCCCCTGTACAACCTTCCCAGAGCTTCCCTCGCTCCCCACAACTCAATTGCTGAGTTCTTCCAAAAAAATCCTCCAGATAAAATAGTCTCCTTCCTTCAGCATGCATCCCTCTACAACCATATTTAATTCTCCTCTTCCACCCCCTCTCTACTTTGTTTTTGTTTTACCCATGCACCTCCTCTCTCGATCACAGCTTTCTGGCTTTTGTTCTTGAAATTCTCTCATTCCTTCCCTGGTCTCTTTCCTTACTACCTCTAAAATGATCTGACCTCTCAGGCACAATTTGACCTTCGTTGTCGTGGTGCTGTTAAGACCTTATCAAACAAACAAACAAACATATATATATATATATATATATATATATATATATATATATATATATATATATATATATATATATATATATATATATATATATATATATATATATATATATATATATATATATATATTTATATATATATATATATATATATATATATATATATATATATATATATATATATATATATATATATATATATTTATATATATAAATATATATAATATATATATATATATATATATATATATATATATATATATATATATATATATATATATATATATATATATATATATATATATATATATATATATATATATATATATATATATATATATATATATATATATATATATATATATATATATATATATATATATGTGTATATATGTTACTTAATCAAAACCTGACTTTCAATTTAAGTAGTCGGTGGTTGCTCGACTGCTCGAGCCTTTCTGAAATTCTGGTACGTACTGGCTGCTAGCTCGGCGTGCTCGCACATGTTCTGATATTAAAGGACTGTGGCCATCTAGAAGCAACATGAGCTTAATTTGTTTAAAATATGATCTTAATCATTAAAGCAGCAAAGTATTCCATCAAAATTGGTTAAAAATTGACCAATTTACAGCATTTCCTCACCTTTTGTAAAACCATTGTTTCTTATTCCTCTGTTAATTTTGCTTGAAATATAGCACTGAACTTGGTGCATCATCATGTATCTAGAATAGACATTCACAAGTAACTGAATTTGAAGAACAGAATTGAAAGAATTACATAACGATTTTGAGATATATTCCTATTCCGCACAAATTAACAAATCTTCAAAATTTGTAATTCTTTATATTTCCTTCCCAAATTTCAGTTCTTGAAAAATGAAGACAAGGTCTATTCCTGCTGGATTATGGTTAACGGTATAGTCAACACTTAAGAACGTTTGGTTAAAATTCCTTTTTATCTTTCAAAACAATGTGTGACAATGAATTAAAAAACAAAACAATGGGGTTACATAAGGAAATGGGAACTTCCACCCACTCATACATTAGAAGAGGAACATAAAGAGGAACACAAATTTGCATATTGTGGCCTGAAAATTCAAAATACTCTAAAATGGTCAATTGTTAACCGATTTTGATAATTTTTGTTGTTGCTCTTTTCCATGGATTTTAAGCAATTGCTTAAAGTTGCTGCTTCTTTAATGAAGAACTTATACATATGAAGGCTTTAATGCATTGCTTATGTTGTGAAGTGGAAATTTATTATCATTGTATATTTATTCAAGCAATTGTGTTGGAGCGCTACCGTTTGCTATGAATTTTTCTGCTTAGTGACATTGACCTTTTTAAGATGCAGTGTGTAAACAAACAGTGCCATGTGGACAAAAAGCCTACTGTACTTGTCAACTATATGTTTATATTCAGGCAGCATCTTCTTTAGTTTGCTGGCTGGAGATATGGCATATGGACCTATATCGTTTGCCAACAGCTCCAGACTTTGAGTTCCAAGTTTGTCATCTTTTTTGTGAGCCATATTTCAACTAAATTTGTCAATTCCATTAATCAAATGTATCCCCAGTAATTCTTCTTTGTGTTTAACCGTATTGATGACACTTGCGATGTTTGTAGAGTGACTTTTTACAAGTTTTCCTAAGTTTGCAAGTTGCAACTTTAATCAAGATGGCGTCACCATTTGCTGAAATTAATATTACGTTACGTTAACAACAGTGTGGTTCACTGTGGAAGTAAACTGGTTTGTCAGCATTGCAGATGTAGTATAAGCTCTGTGGCGTTGGTAGATGTGGAGTGTAAAGTAAATTGCGGTTGTACAGTATCGGCATTGCAGATGGGAGTATTCGGGCTGCTCTCTGACATTGATGTTTAGGCTGCCAGGCAAATAGTAATATCTATTGCAGTAATAAGTGTAGCGAGTGAAGGAATATCTTAAGCGTATAAAATAATAATTCCAGTTCTATTCAAGAGCATAGCGATGTCCCAAGCATAGTGATCTCGAGAGAAAGTCAAATGATTGTGGATTGGAAGAGAATCTTGTTGTGTACCATGTAATTTTTAGGCCCTGTATTGTGAATTTAGGTATTTATTAGTAAATGAGAAATGAAGTCTCATTCAGAAAGATGTGCTGGATTCTCTCTCTCTCTCTCTCGCTAGGCTTGTGATTATCATATTGTTGATTATATTGAAAATGTATTGATTAAATTGATAATTTTCATTTATATTTTGTTACTATGCTAATACAGTATATTATGAAAGTGGTTCAGGTTGTTTAATAAAATCATAGGCCGCCTGTACTGTGGAAGTTGAGGAGATGAAATTGAGTACAGCGATATTCTAAGTGTTTGTAAGAATATAGGTTCTGTGTACTAGTAAAGAGTCAGGAGACGTTGATTTGTCCAATAAGGGACCTGTCTGTACCAACGTTATTCTTTGTGTTGGTATTGATTGTTATTGTTCTTTTTCATGGTTTCATATATAATGAAATTGTCTAAGGGTATTGTGGTTTATTTTAGATTAGCTGATCTCAGTAAGGGTGGAATAGGAATCTAGAGTGAAGACAGAGTTCTGGGATTATTTTTTTGTCAACAAAATATTGAGTTGGTTTTGGGTGTTTCCTTTGTATAGCTGTCTTGAACTGCAGGTCATTGGTCTATGTTTTTTATTAGGAAAGGCTATGTGTGTTTGGTGTTGAGTTAGTAGCCGAGGATTTTGTAACATGTAACCAACCAAGTTCTCAAGAAATGTTTTGGTATAATGCATACAAATAAAGAGTATCTTGTTAAGATGTTATTACATACTGTGTATGTGGGATATTGAAAGTTGGTTTCATTGAAAGTTATGTACTTGTGCTTTCAAGTTTTTGTGTATTCAGCCGTCATTTTGTACCGTAGATCCCAACAGGCGATACTCCTCGCCACCCAGGGGGATACTTCACCACCCCAACAGTTTATTTTACTTATTTGTGATGAAGTTGAAACAAGACTTACATTTGAACCAAAAGAGATAGATAAATTGTACTATCAAAAAAAAAAAAATCTTTGACTTTTCTTAAGTGTTATGTGAATGTTTGTATTTGTGTACTATTTATCCCCTAAATATTTATCCGTGAATTCATCTGCCTCAAACAAGGATAGACATACCAGTTTTGTATGTATTTTGTGTTTGAGGTTATTGTAGATCTGATGGAGCCACTTTTTTAATTGAAATAGCAGACAGGCTTATTGTAACAGACCTGCAAGGTACACATGAATGTCCTGCATTCGCAAAGTAATGTGTTGTGTAACACTAAACCAATCCAATAATTTGGGAACTGGTTGGGGATTCTCTAGTACTATGGTGGTGCCACATTTGGTTATTTATTGGGGTATACCACCCATGTGAAGCCTTATATAAGACCCTGTACCATGATCAAACAATTAGCCTTTCCTGAAAACGATTAATTCACACAGAAGAGGGGATGGAATTGGTTAATGGATAATTTGCAGTGAATTAAAATATCTCGATTTCTGTTTGGAACTTGGAAGCACCTTGGATCATTCAGATTATCTTCAAGCACATCCAGATGAAAACAGTATCACAACATTGACAGACTGACAGTGATAAGAAGACGCGGCACAGCTCTCTGACTACATTACTTGTTTGCCTTTATAGTCATTGATTTCCCTATCATTTCACTCCGCTCAGACCTTTCCCATGATTGTTTGCGATAGGTTGCCCCAGCCGCCATAATAGTGCTTTAATATTATAGGTTATCCGAGCTCCCGTGGCGGGGACTGTTCCTAAGCGGTGTTATGTATACCCCTTAGGTACAACTACTCAAAATTTTCTATTGGTCAAGAGTTTAGTTCTCCAATGGATTGCTTAGTGACCGTGTTGTTCATGTCCCACCCTATTCACTCCCAACTGACAGTTTGCGCCACATTGCACAGAAAAACCACTCGAATTCATGACAGACGGACAGACTTATTTAAAGCTGGAATATTAAACTAACCAAGTTTGGACTTCATGTTACACGTGTGAGTTTTAAATGTTTCAAAGGTAAGCATTCCTACCAGGTGTGTAACAACATGGTTGGTAAGGAGCAGAGACGTCACTATAAGGGGTTGGTGCATGGTTGGGGTGTCTCCCCCAAAATGGGACGCCAGTTGGAAATTTAACATGGCAGTTGGAAATCAAACCGTTTCTTTTCGGGGAACCCTCATAAATCCACCCAGTTGGGAAACTGATGCCTCACCGCCCCCCCCCCCTTCCCCCTCATATCACCACCATTACCATTCAGGAGACCCTGAGTCCAATCAGAATACCCTGCGACGTTCTTGGTACGGAGACACAAGTGACTTGGAGTTAAAAGCGCCAGCGTATCAGGTTTGTGCTTCTATTCCCAGGGTCTCTAACCAATGAGGTACCACTTTAATGCGTAAACCTCCATATTATGCCAGTGTGATTAAAGGGTTTGTGTACATCTCAACGTAGATGTAAGCGGCTCTAGCAATGTCATATTGCAAATACTTGGACTAGGGCCCCGAACATATCCCCCATGAATAATAGCTGCACCACGGATTGTGGTGTAGTCAGCATTCAGAAAGGAGAGGGGGTCCCAAAACCCCCTCCAAAGACAAAGTGTTCAAATTTTGCTCAATTTTGAAGGCAATTTTGAAAAGCGAAATATATCTAAACCATTCATCCCGTGGCTATACCACTGCCTACAGAGCATGTTGATGTCCCATGCTATGTATATGAGAATAGCTGCAAATTAAAAAAAAACAATTTCAACTTATTTTGGGAGCCTGCTCCTTCAAATTGAAGTGATGTGTTCTAAAATTCAACAAGGGGGTTGCCATTAAACAGTGCTGGACCTGTTTGGGGGAAGAGGGTGGGGCGGTGGGGAGAGGGGAGGTGGGAGGGAGGTTATTGGTAAAACAAATGTCCAACTTTTCCAAACGCTAAAGCTGATATGACGAGTACACATTTCGAAATTAGGTATGAAATTACTTTATAAATCACAAAATAAACTCTTTTCTCTTGATATACAATCGAATCTAAGAGTATTTTGTAAACCTCGAGCGTTTATTTCCCCTCCAATAGCATCAGCTGTTGTTGAGAGGCAGGAGCGCTGTAGATCGTCTCAATGCGACATACACTCAATGCGCATGCGTTATAATCATGGCGTACAATTCAAGCCGACAGCCGGTCTAATCGAATCGTGATAGAACTTTTCTTACGCTCTTGGTTTGTGATTTGTCCGAAAATTAATTTAAAATTAATTTTTTCATAGTTTAAACAACATTTGGTTTTACTTCACGAATTGGTAAGTTGTCACAAGTTTTTTTTTTTAATTTTTTCATCTTTTCTTTGTATAAGTCGGTTGTCAATTTTGTCACGGTTTTGAATCTTTTATTGGCTGTTGTGCAAAAAGTAGTACTCACATTGTGACACAAAACAAAAGCTTTTGATAAAACAATGTCGTTAATTCCTAAAAGTCGTATCTTTTATCGTGCATTCATACGATAAATATGTGTTCTTCGGTTTTAGAGCAAATTGCTCTGATCTACAACAGAGATTAAATGGAAATTCATCACTCGAATTAAAATTGATTGTCACGTAATTTTGATCAAAGTTTTCGGGTCAATCGAAGTCATGTTTCCGACTGCATGCACATGTGCATTCTTCTATCATTTCTGACTGCAGCAGGATAAGGAGAAGATATCTTGTCTTCGAGCTAACCAGTTGCCAGCTAAGTTGCTTTACTGTGTCTAAGTATTTTTATTTCAGATAAGTTGCTTTACTTTATTTAAGTACCTTTATATTCTCTTAGTGCCTTTCTATGTACTTGTGGTTATCATGTCTTTATTATACCATGCACTTTTGCCTTGTGGTTCTATTATCATTACAAGTTATGTGCTGTATGTACATTAATTCTATGTACCATACTTCAACGCATTGTGTGCCAAAGCTAACTCATTCTTGGTTCTTGGTATACATTACTTATCGCATTCATTAGGCCCCATGCTTTGGCTACGGCATCCCTGCCTACGGTAAAGCCATTGTATATTATGTACCTAATTATTCACTGGGTATCTTCTGCCCAGCACATGAGCATCACCTGTCCTGCTCATTTACTTATCAGGCAATCGACCAAACAGCAACACATTCCTAACTTACTTGGAATGTTCCTAACTTACTTGGATTGTTGCTGTGGTCATGTTGGTATATTCTATTAAACCACCGCTATTGCTGGCATATCCCACTAGTTTACCTGCGACATTTTGCTTCACCGGTAGCTTAGGTATACCAACATGCCCCTATTGCTTGTATTTGCCATTACCTTATCATTTCGTAGTACCAGATGTCATTGGATCAGTGTTACATTGGACATTAGTCATACAGCCTAACACACATGTGAGACTTACGCCAGCACGCAAACTCTAGAGATTTCACTTTGTCACACTTCTGTATATTCATATGGATCCTCTTGTTTTCATCTACAGGACCCCCAGGGTGACAGCAGCTTCCAGCACAGCAGAAAAAAAAACCCATTGAAATGCACACTGTTTTGAACTGGTCTCAACTGTTTTTAATAGGTCGTAACTGTTTTTAACTGGTAATAAACACATTACCTATTAAAACCAGATAGGTTTAACTGGAATCAACAAGCATTTATTTTTTCAAACAGGGACTATTGAAATCCCTGCTAAAACCAGTTATGCTTAACTGGAATCAACAGGCATTTTGTGTTTCCAACAAGGAATTTTACAAATTTCTGTTAAAACTAGTTAGTCTTGACTGAAAATTTTCTCCGGAATAGAAATTTTGATTCCCAGTTCGAAAATATATTTGACACCTAAAAAATTGCATCAATTTTCGTAAAATTTTTAATTTCAAAATGTTTTCTTCATTTTCGATAAATTTGCATCAAATTTAATTAATTTTTTTAATTTTGTTGTTTTTTGAAAAATTCTGAAAATTTCCTTCATTTTTACAAATTTGCTTCATTTTCCGCAAAATTTGCATAAATTCTTATAAAATTTGCTGAATTTTTGTGAAATGTCCTTAATCCAATTTCGGGATATTAATAATGTTATCCCCTTTCCCCCTCCCCAATTTACAAATAGTTTTACCGTGGTAAAAGACTTACATTTTTGTAGGTTTGCCATTTTCGGACAAAAATTAAATCTGACCCCCGATGTGCAATATCTTCATATGCCGCTGCAATATATACATTGTTTGGGCGGAGAGGAGAGGGGGAGGGGAGGAGTAACGGAACGGGAGAGGGAGGATAGATGGTTAGATAAAATTGAAGTTTGAAACTTTGATTTCCCCTCCCCTAAAATTAAAGAAAATTGTCCGAAAAAGAAGAAGGAAGTTGAAATATTTTCCAAAAGGTTTATGAGAACAAAAGAGTGTAAAGATTTCTTGTGAGGGTATAATTACGAAAATATTATATTTGCCTCCACGTTTGATACTTGCAATTTAGTATGCCCCTACCTATCGAAAACCAAACGAAAACTTGAGAATTGTGACGTTATAGTTTCATCACACCTTTAATAGGCCTGGTATTAGTATTGGACCACCACTTGCAGCTGCGAACTATTGTTCAAAACGGATTACAAAGCTTATACAAAACTCAGAGAAAATTAGAGCATGTATACATCTTTACAATCAGGGTGAGTTATAATGTAAATTCAAAAGTTCTTTTCAAGATTACACATTTTTAGCTGATTTATGAACAGTATATGTGAAGATATTTCACTTAAAATTCCTTATTTGATTCAAGTTATTTTGTTCCGAATCTTGTTTGCCTACCATGTTATTGCATATAACAACGAGCCTAGTGTTATTTAATACTAATAGACTTATAATAATACTACGCTGGGTGCAGCAAATTATCAGATTGGGCAGTTCCAGAAAATATGTGCATGTGCACATGTGGGTCAGTGCTAAATAGGATTGGTATTCGGAGCGCGGGGAGAAAGGGAGGAGGGGTCCGTGATTTGGAATTGTGACTCCGGGGTCATGATTTGGGTTTTGGGGGAGGGGGATTTGTAGGCTTAGGCCTAGTTGCAGAAAATCCCGCAACTGTTAAGTTAAGTATGAATAAATTTATCTTGAGGAATACTTCAAAGCAGACATTCTCTCTTTTGGTTCCGTGGACTTTTGGAATAAATTTACCAAATTCCCATCGATACCCTCTGGTGTAGCTCTGTGGACTTTTGGGATGAAATTATGCTTGTGATGGTTATTTTTGCATAATCTCATACATACACCCGGAGAATATACAATGGTACTGTGCTTGGGATGGGAATTGTTTACTCATACTGCAAATATACAATCTCGAGCGTCTCCGCTGGTTCGACACTTTTTATAGGAATTATTTTAAGAACGACCCATAGTTTAATTTGGCAAATATATTTGTAGTGTTTCCTTTGTTTTCCAATTTTGAGTGCAGATTTGGCTCCACGGGAGTAAAGTTTTTCTACTTTTTTTCTTCCAGGGAATGGATTTTTAAGGA
This sequence comes from Chiridota heheva, assembly GCA_020152595.1. Classification (NCBI taxonomy): domain Eukaryota; kingdom Metazoa; phylum Echinodermata; class Holothuroidea; order Apodida; family Chiridotidae; genus Chiridota; species Chiridota heheva. The sequence continues at coordinate 87,520 of JAIGNY010001779.1, forward strand.
ATTCATCTTGCAATTTTTTAGAGTTTCATGGATGCAAGAGTTTTTAATTAAGAATCAAAAATCAACAAAGTTTGAGGTTTTCCTATGCAGCCTAACAATAATGAGTGTAGCCTACAAGTGTGACAGACCCCTGGCTTTGCTGTTTTACAGGGGCGGCCCGCCCCGCCCCTTTGTGGGTCCGCCTTGCTCCCTGGGATCCGCCCTGCCCCCTAGAGTCCGCCCTATCCCTAATGATATTTCTAATGATTTTTTTTTACCTGATCTTAATTAACCTCATAAATGCATACAGAACACAAAATGATAGCATAATAAGCAATTGTCCTTTTTCATTAAGAAAAAGAGACTCCATGCCGATAAGAAGCAGCGCTTCGCGCGCGCATTAATGTGCCTCTCAACAAGTTTAGAAACCCTCTCCTATTTAAATCAAGCTAGGGGTCTGTGTGGCCTACAGTATATTAATGCAACAACTGTGACTCCTGTGAGTTAGCAAACTACTGGGGATTGATAATCAAATTTGTGTTGAGGTCTGGCCTAAAATGCAAAATATCTCCATTTATAGGGGATTATTGCGCATTGGTGATTCTTGCATTTAAAAAGGATTATGTTAATCTGTTTTACAGTTTGTAAAAGTCATTAATTGAAATATTGTTATCCAAATGTGTGTGTGATTTGAATCAATCATATTAATTTTCAAGGGCAAGACTTGACTATGAAAAATAATTACTCACAATTCAATAATTACTCAATGTTTAGGGCACTTGCGAGTGTTTAGCGTGTACACGCTAAACACGCTAAACAATCTAAAGCTCTAAAAAATGGTAATGATGAATTACAGTATTGACAGCTTAATACATCGAATACGGTAATTGAAATATTATTCAAGATGTGCTATTGAAATACAGTGATTCTCTTACAACATTCAAATCTTGTTTAATCATATTTCAGAAAGGAAAACAACAACAACTAGAAGCTTTAACGTCAACAAAGCTGAAGAAAATAATAAACGAAAGAAAAAGAAGGCACTTCCTCTGTTTAACTACACAACATTGTAAGTGGTTTAGTGATGCAACCAAAAACATGGGAGTATTGTAAGCCGGAGCTTATCTTATAAAGGGAGGAAGCAGATCCAGAAAAGACAAACAAACACATACCAAACAGCCAAAGGAGACATTCAAGTTCAAAGAATCAGCTCCTGTGCAAGCTAAAGAAAAATGGTAAGTTAACTGCCTCATACCATCTTTATGTTCTTCCATGGAGCTCTAAGGACAAAAAATGCTAACAAGGATACATAACAAAAAAGTCCCTGCATTTGTCTTTACTGTAAATGTTGTAACCTTCCAAGAGAATGTTTATGGCTACATATATTTACATTTTGTATTGTCCCATAGATAAATTCAGAAATAAGCAACGCTGTATAGATATAACGTCACTTCCGGTTTCAATTTTGATTGCGAGAAATCTGTGATGTTATTGATCCCACATACAGTACGGCGATGCTCACTTCTGAGTGTATTTATTGGTCGGTACATTCCCTTTAACTTGCTAAATGTCAGCTACTGCAAGGCGTCACTTAGCTGACTGTCCTACAAGAAAAGAATAACCTAGGTTTTTAAGAATCTGGCGGCCAAAAAGTGGGGATGCTGTTCTTACACCTTTCCGCAAAAAGAATACAGCAAGTAGAATAAATGTAGTGTATTTGTCCACCTGGAGTCACTGGTCTAGAATATTAAATACACCATCGTTTTTCAGCCACTAGCTCCTTTAAAAATGATGTAATTCCTTTTCCAACTGGATTTGTTGATAATTTGCTATTTTAGTGCAGTAACTAGAGAGGAAGCACCCCGTGGTGTAACATTTGATATTGTTTGGCTACACTTTCTTCTTTTTATATGATAAATGCATTTCCCCTAAATCCATACTATATTTTTATGTGTATGATTTCAAATCCAATTCAAGAGTTACTTATATTAATATGTTACTATTTTATTCGTCAATTTTAAAGCATGAAAATATGCAAGAAAATTTAATTAGTAAAAAATGAAATAAATGTAATATGTAAATTAAGAGTTTTTTTACATGTCTTTTTGCATATATTTGAAAGATTTTACCCTCCCAACAAATTGACAGATTTCAATAACGAGTGAAGATGATTAGTCATTAAACTTAACCAGGTTAAGTATTCCTAAATTTTGCACGAAAAAAGTTAATAGATTAACAAAATAATTTGCTCTTGAAGTAATAATATATTCATGTCTTTCAGATAAGGAACCTATGTTGTATTCTCAGGGTGATACTTCACCAAATTGCCAAAGAAGAACTTAAAATCTGACCTCGGTGCATCATCAACCACTTCCAAAATGATGGAGGAAAGAAGCCTTCCAGAATCATCAGCAATTTCCACTGATGATAGTGTCGGTGATGCTTCAGAGGATGGTAGGTACTGTTATAATTAGCTTATACTTGCATTATTGGGACTCCAAATTTCTACAAGTGTAGAGTTATGTCGTAGGACATCAGGGCTAGAATACCTTAGGTATATTTCTCTAGACTTTCACTTTTTGGACTTCCAAACAATAACAACGAAATGCAACTCTCGATATAGTAATAAAATTAGGAAAACTTGCAGACATCAAAGTGAAATTCAAAGCTAGTAAATTTGTTTGGCCTGTTATAAAATGATGTTGATTTTGAGTCTTGTATAGGCCACACTTGCAATGGCAACCGTAGCGGTCATTGGTATTAGGCTGCATAGAAAAAGCTCCAATTTGGTTGAACTTTGTGTCGTGCGCATTAACTAGCATACTGATTCCAATTCACAGCCAGGGCTCACTGGAACTTGTGTTCTTGAGCAAGACACTTTACTCTGCTTGGTCCATTCCACTCAGCTGTAAACGAGTACCAGCGATTCTGGGGAGATAAGCTGTGTGTGACAGCCTGGTGCCCTTTCCAGGTGGAGTCATGTACTTCTATCCGCTTGCGCAATATAAACTGGATATACCGTATTGTAACTTTTTAAGCTACCCTGCTCTAATAAGCGCCCACCCAATATGTTTTGACTGACAGTGATAACATAGTACATTTGATTAATTTGAAGCGTTAAATTATTTTGTTTATATTCTTTGCTTATTTTGCGTGTAACGCTCAAAACTTGTGTTTTTGTGTTGGTTACATAAATAGTACACTGTACGTGCCCCAAGCATGGGCGCTTATCAGGAAGTGGATTCAGACCTAAACAGTGATACAGTTTTATTTTCGTAAGAGCCCCGGGCGCTTATACGTTACATACGGCAAGTGTCTGGAATGGGTAAGCCTTATTCTAATAACCAAGTAGAAATCCTACACTCCTGGAAATTTCACTGCAGTTCTCTTTTCTCTATTTTACAGATTACTTTTTGGGATGTCTCAAGCAGACTTGCCTAAAGGAAATAGTGGGCAGCAAGCTTTCAAATTCAACAAATGTGAATCTGCAAGACATTCAGCGACGTAAGAAGAAAGATGGGAGTAGAAAAATAAAAAAGAGCAGGAAAGGAAAAGGAGCAAGAATAGAAAAGGAAGAAGCAGAAAATCAAAAGTTCAAAACATTTTTGGTGAAGGATAAGAAAATGACGTTGAAATCAACATAATTAATTGGAGCTACCACAATACCAGTGCCACTTTCACTGGGCCTCCATGGATATCAACGTTAGTGATACTTATTCATAACATAACAAGATTACGGGCTAAAAAGGGTTAGTCACCCCATAAAAAGCCCAAACTAACACCACCAAAAAATTTAAAGACGCCCAGAGTTAGTAAAAAACTTATCAATGTCGACCTTGAAATTGTGAACATAATCGTAGCTAACTAACCACTCAGGCAAACCATTCCACTCATTAACAATTCTTTGCGAAAGCTAAAACATCGAATATCTATCAATGAGAATTGTTTGGTCAACTTCAAACTTTTACCACGTGTCACATGAGGATTAGATAAAACATGCAAGAAATAACAGGAAGTTAAAGCATCACTACCAGATAGGAATTTCAAAACCTGAATCATATCGCCACGTACTTCTCAACTCAAACGTAATTAAACCAAGAATTCGCAACCTAGATTCATAAGAGAGGTTCCTTACTTCGGGAATAAGTCTAGCGGCTCTTCGATTAACCCGCTCCAAAATGAACTTATCCTTCTCATAAAAGGGACTCCAAGCCTGAATAACATACTTAAGGTGAGGCCTGACTAACTGCTTATACAAATTAAGAACAAACTATCTACTAAGAAAAATATATATAATTAAACCAAGCATCATATTTGCCTTGCAGCTGCTAAAGCACACTGTTTAGTGGGCCTCAGATTGCTAGTAATGACAACACCTAGATCTTCTTTCTTGATTTGAACCATTCATGCAGTAATCAAAAGCCAAATTGCTCTGACCAAAATGAATAGCTTTGCATTTGATCAACATTGAATGGCATCTGCCATGTTTGAGAACAAAAACTAACTTATCCAGATCAGTTTGCAAAAGTGAAGAATCCCTAACATCATTAACAATCCTGTGCAGCTTAGTGTCATCAGCAAATTTACAAATCCTGGAGCCAAGGGAAATACCAATATCATTAATAAAGATTAAGAAAAGAAGCGGACCCAATACAGAACCTCTGAGTAACACCACTTGCAACCTTCTTCCATGGAGATACTTTACCATTAACAACAACTCTTTGTGACCTGTCAACTAACCAAGAATATATCCAATTGGCACACTTTCCCTCCACACAAGTGCTCTGGTTTTTATTATAAGCCTAACTAATGGAACCTTATCAAATGCTTTTTGGAAATCTAAATAGATAACATTCACATTATGACCAGAATCAACTTGTTTAGTAACATCATGAAGATTGGGTGATTCAACTTCAAGCCGCACCGACATGATCATGCTATTACCCATGGCAGTTGATAGACAGCATGAAGTCTATAATAATTGTGTAAAATAATTTCACCT